>OX637864.1:5425144-5586487 GCA_951802705.1 Netelia virgata | reverse complement strand
ATAAATCTATTGTTCCTTGAAGTACAAGGCAAATTTACACGTCGCTGTACGCGAATGATTATTTATCGACCGTACTTCGTCCAAAAGGTCCTTTCTCCGAGAGGATCGACGACGAATTAATATTTTTCTCGAATTAACGAAAACGACGATCAAAAAAAAAAATTCAACAGCGATAAACGAAAATTAAATTAAATCAAGGACGACAAAAATAGATATCAGGATTTAATTATTTTTTCAGGATCTTCGGGTGTCTCCTGCCAGGATAAGCAGACGATCCTCGACGAGCACAATCGTCTTCGACAGCTCGTCGCCCTCGGTCAAATTACGGGACAGCCCGGCGCGGCAAATATGATGGAAATGGTGAGAAGATGTTAATGTTTTTTTTTCGTTTTTTCCAACGAGTCAAAATTATTCGCGATTTGTTTTTTGCTGTTTCTCAAAACATTTCAAAAGCGTAAAAAAAATTACTCATCGACGTTTCTTTTTATCCTTGACGCGATCTAATCGATATTTTTTCTTTTTTTTTTATAAATATTTTTTTTGCCCCTTCTCTCTTCGTCGATGGCGACTGACGTGCATCGCAAAAATAATTTTTCCTACGATATATCGCGTTCCAATCTCTCTCTCTCTCTCTCTCTCTCTCTCTCTCTCACTCTCTCTCTCGTCCTGCTCGTGACGTCCACTTAATATTTCACGTGGTGCGCTTAAAGCGTTGAAGATATTTTCCGTGAAACGCGACGTAGAAAATAAATTCGCGAAACTAAAAGAGGTAAAAATTGTAGAGAGGCAATTTTGTCGTTCGATGTTCGGTGGAAAAGCCGTTATAGGGTTTCCATTGCCGGACGAAGGAAGAAGCTTTGCGAACGACGTTGACGCCGCCTCATCGAACAATACTTTCAATTTTGTACAACATCGCATTATCCGCTATGGAACTTACGTTGCGAAAGTAAAAAAAAAATAATAAAGGAAAATGAAAAATAAGAAAAAAAAAAAAAAAGAAAAAATAGAAAAGAAAAAAAAATTTAACATTTTTTTGTCGCTCGACGTCGTCGAGTATTTATTTTCGTAACGTTCGATGATTGAGAGAATGATGAGAACTGATGGGATCAATGAAATCCGATCGAAAATCAAAGGTGGATCGAGAAATGGGATTATTTGTAAAGCGAACGACGTCCGCTCGAGCTTAGAGAAGCGTTAATGGATTCTCGTGTAATCCACGTGAAAAGCCTCGAGCGGATCAGCGAAAATGGCAGGGTTAGGGAAAAAGAGAGGATGGTCGAGAGAGCCGCCTTGATCGGTCTCGACAGCCAGAAAATGCGAAGAAAAAAATAATCCTCGTTCCCCGTCTGCCCTGGCGCTGATCCTTACTACTGCGAATCCTTTCAGGTATGGGACGATGAACTGGCTGCAGTTGCTCAAAGATGGGCCGACAATTGTGCCGAGACTCACGACAACTCCAGAAACGTTCGTAAGTAAAACAAATCATACGTGTAATACTACGAGACATCGCACTCTAACGATTTAGATTTTAAGTAGTAAATACGTTAGCTCGGTCAGACGACGAAGTAGAAAAATCCAGTAAAAGGGCTGGCGGAATTTTTTCAACGAATATTAATTTATTCGTTAAAATATATTGATCGATAAACGATTCTAATGATGAAATATGATTCGAAAATATTTTCTAAGTTGGAAATATATTCGTAAGTGAAAAAAAAAAATTCTTGTAAATTCGATCGATCGAAACGCGATTAATCGTCGTAACAAAGTGAGTCGAGTATTCTTTTTTTTATTATGACTTTCGTACGATGAATCGATGCATTTAACATTTAATGACCGATCGAATACAAAACGGCGAAGCTCGTTGTCTCGTTTTTATCGTCGCGTCGTGAAACCGCAATTAAGTCGATTCTCGCTTTCCTTTTAGTCTTTGGATTCCTCGACGACTTTTAACCTTCTCACCCGGGTCAGTCGTTTGCCGTTTGATCGAAGTACCTCGCGTCTGCCCGACTATCCAATTTCTTTCTGTCTTTCTTTCTTTCTCTCTCTCTCTCTTCTTCTCCCTTTTTCTCTTTCCGTCACACGTCTTAAAACCAACTTGAGGAACCCTCGACGAAACACGACCTCGTTACTCGAGCGATTCGTTTTTATTTGTACGTCTCGAGGCTTTACATTTGTATCGTAGGCTCGGATTTCGCGCGAATTAAACCGTGTCGCGCGAGAAAACGAGTGAAAGTCCCTCGACTTTTCCATCGATCTTCAATCTTTACGAGCTTGAGCGATCAATTTATTTCGTCGATCGAAAGTAGAAAAATTCTGTCTCGATCGGACGTGGAATAAATTAATAACACGGAAAAAAAAAAAAAGAAAAAAAAAGTCCACTAAAATTTTGCTTCGATCATATCGACGATTTAAAAAATCGAACGTTATTCGACCACTTTCGGAAATTATAATCCCCGATTGACCTGAAGTTGACCTCAGTCGTTATTACAAAATTTTTACAACTTTCGACATGTTTTCGAAAAAATGAACTTTCCTCGTGTTTAATTTTGTTTCTGATATTTTATTCGAGCATTTTTGCGGGAAAAAAACAATCTTGTTTACAAATATTGTGCGATTACAACAGCTGCGTTTACAGTGACGATAAAATGAGAAACGACTTTTACGCTCGGAGAAAAATGAGTCGTATCATTTTGAGTGGACGGTTTTCGAGCTTTTTCGTTAGTTTTTATTTTACTATCGGTCGAGTTACGCACCAAAGCTTTGCTCGATGATGGAATTCGCGTGTTCGTTCAAACGTTTCGGCGTTTGTACCATCGACCAGACAATCCTGCTTTAGGTTCTCTGTATTTCGAGGTATACGAGAAACGCGATGCGAAATGCTATCGAAGAATAAAAAGGGCCATTAGAATCATCGCTAAAAGTCAGCGCTATTCACTGAACCGCGTGATTTTCCATCAAAACAATATTTCGTATACGTTTTTTTCTCCTCGTAGATCTATTTTCCTCGAAAACAAGAATTTTGTTATTTCACTCTCGTCGTTATTTTTATAACGTTCGAATTTATTTACATCGAAATGATGAGCTTTTTTGTTCGCAACGAATAAAAAATATTCGAATCGATTTTTGTCAATATTTTGTATTATTACTAATTAATTTGTATTTTTTAATAATAAATCAATGAGTGCTTTTTTTTAAATTCGACATTATTATTTTCTATCTGTTGGGGATATTGTCGTAACGAATTTCGTGGTGTATCAATGAACGAGATAATTAAAGCAATTTTCAATTGGTCTCGGTGCCGAATCTGTAGGGAGGTTCGCGGTAGGACAGAATATCGCACGAACGTGGACAACGAGGCCTCCGGGGCCTTACGACTCCGAGCCCAGTTGGAGACGACAAATTGCCGGATGGTTCAACGAGGTACAACACTATCACACCGGTTACAGTACGGCCACGGGCCATTACACCCAGGTACGTAATTTCAGACTCTTTTTTTTCTCTCTCTCTCTCTCTCTTTGACTGTCCCGCTCTCTCTCTTTTCCGACTCCCTCGGAAACGTGAGTCGAGTATCGTTCCACCCGAAGAATTCTTCCTTCCTGAAACGTCTTAGTCCACAGATTCCAGAACAATTTAGAGGTCACACATTTTGTTTTTCTTTCCATTCAATCTCAGGAAAAATAAATGACAATTTTCCCAAAAAGAAAAAAAAACTGTGGACATTTTATTATTTTTATTTCAACCAAAAGATCATTATCGCTATAAAAATAAACTGTTTATTATTACTGATAAATAATAATTAATGTTAATTGTGTTAATTATTGAAGAAACAAAATCAACGAATCGACGAATTTTGGAAAAATCATTAATCTTTTTCTCGATTCGAGTCGAAAATTGTGGAACTGAGGAAAGAATCAAAATATAATTCTACGTTTTTGTCGTGATTTTGTTTAATTTGATTTTATGTTTTTTTTGTTTCCTTTTTGTTTATAAAGCTCGTCTGGGGTGACTCTTATCTTCTGGGTTGTGGGTACTCGTTCTACTACGATCCGGCTCAAGGATATACGAAGAACTACGTCTGTAACTACGGGCCAAGGTAAGCCAGGAACCATCGGATGAAAAAAATAAATAGATCCAACCCTAAGAAAAGCCACCCTCTTTGTCTATCTGTCTGTCTGTCTATCTCTCTCTCTCTCTCTCTCTAACTTTCTTTTCTTTATTTCTTACTTACGTACCCCTGAATGAATCGTACAGTACAATCGTTCTCGATTACTCGTAATCGACCATTCGCCTCGATATCACGTTTCTCGTTTCTCACAGTGGAAACGTGCTTGGCTATCAACCCTATCAATCCGGCCAACCCTCGTGCAACAGTTACGGGATGTCTTACTCCAACAAATACTCTGGACTCTGCTGTAAGTTGAAAAAAAAAAAAAAAAAAAAAAAAAACATACCCATAAAACATTTATTTGTATATCCAATTTTTGAAAAATATTGATAAAAAAAAAAGTAAATATTTTCCCTCATTATCGATTCGAGGATCATCGAGAACCTCTCTCCGAACATAAATTTCAATCTCATTGACTAAAACTTTCTACGGAACGTCGATAAACTTATCAAAAAAAAAATAAAATAAAAAAAAAAACAGAGAGAAAAAAAACAAATATAAAAATTCACGTAGCAGTTTCGACGATACCGTTTGAAATTTCCGTATAAAAAAAGAATCACGTTGGCGCCACCACTGGACGTATAAAAATTTGAATACGCATAAAAATTCGTACGAACTTTCGTGAAATTTCGCTTAATTGCGCGAACAAGTCGTCGGGTATTTTTTTTTTTCTTTTTTCTTATCGTCGACGTTTTTTTTTTCTTCTCTCGTTTTTTAATATTTCGCGCTCGAGTCGTCTTCGAATCGCGAACTCGACGGTCGAGCCGGCTAACGTAATTCGAAACAAGCCTTCCGGCGTCGTCGTCTCGCGAGAATCGTGCGAAAGTAGCGCTAACCGAGTTCCACTTAGTAAAGTCGCGTTGTTTTTTTTTCTTTTGATTAAAAATTTAAAAAAAGAATTTCTTCTTTTTTTTTTCTTTTTTTTTCTTCCATTTTTTTTCTTCTCAAGTCCATATTATTCATCCTATTTCATAGGGAAGTCGGATCATTTCGTCGGACAGACGAAATAAGAATAAAATAAAACCGGTTCTCGCGTTTCACGGGCGGGAGGCCTCGACGCGTGGCCCCGTCTAATAAATTAAAATCAACGTAAAGTCCCCGGCGATACTTAACCGCGCGAGAGAGGAAAAATCGTGCGATCTTACCATCTCGTCTTATATAATTTAATCAATAAGACGAAAATGAATGAATCAACGTGGAGTAAAGCCGATATTTCCATTTCTTCGTTCATCACGCGATCGTTTATGTATTTATTTTAACGAGTCGAATATTATTTTTACGATCGATAAAAGAAAATGTATCATTATCGAAACTATCGCGTTTTTGAGAAATTTATCAATTTATATTATCAGGAATGAAAATAAAAATGATAATAAATGTTTCACGATCGAGGAAGAAGATGTAAAAATCTATGTAAAACGAAACTTTCGATTTGTTCGTAGCTCGAGGCGGTTACTATCATCTGGGATCATTGTGCGCCTATGGCTAATTAATCGAACGACTAATTGGCCACTGCACGGTCGATAGAGCGTCAGCAGTGAAATCGTGCCGAGCGAGACGTCCAGCTTTTCGAGTCTTCGATCGATGTCACGTCGTGTTCCCTCGCTGCTACCGAGGGTGTTATAGTTATCGCAAGGAATAATACTCGAGGACATAACAGCGTGACATTCGCATCTCCGAAATTTTAGCGATAATTTTGGACGTTTAAAAATTATTTTTATTCAAGAATTTTACAGGTTTAAGCTTATAGCGATTTTTAGAGAAAGATTGTCAGTTCGCAAAGTGTGTTATCGATCGATAGATCGAGATCGATAATAATCGATCGATAGATCGAAATCGAGGATTCGAATATCTGGAATATTTCGTATCGATTTTACGATACGATAGCCGATATAAAAATTCCATCGAGTAACGAACGATAAACGATAGAATAATTTAGCAAGTTTCGTTCGTTTGAAAAGAAAAAAAAGAGAGAAAAGAAAAGCTCGAAAGCTCGATTTATTCGAGAAGCGTGCCGTGGGACAAAATTACGTCGGTTTGTTCGAGATAATGGACTCAATGAGGTTTCGAACGAAGATTTTCTCAGGTCTGTAATCAACGGTGTAGCTAGCTTGCAATTAATTAATCACGGTCACTCGAGCTTTCGGCTTTCCTACAGTCACTTTCGCGACTACTTTGTCGAAGGGCCTCGTAGTTTCCGGTGGTTTGTACCACGTGGCACGTCTACAATATCCTGTCTCGAGGATTGTAATTTACTCCAAGTAAGTAACTGCATCCCTCAAAGACGAAAAACGAAAGTTTTTTATGAAAAGAGGAGAAAAAAAACGGTTATCGAACGTCGATAAAATAATTTTTGAAATTTTGTTTTTTTTCCCGAATCATTGAAATCTTGTAATTTATCGATCGTCGTTTTAAACTTGTCGTCGTAGACGTTCGTGGAAGGAATTCAAAGAATGCCATTGCCGATATCGAGAGAAAGGTATCGAGCATCCGGGAAATCGTGTTCGAACGCCTCGTTTAACTCGACCACCCGCCACGGTATTGCATAATTACGTAGCCTTAGCCATAATTTACTCTATAGCGTAAATGCTTCTAGTCCATTAGCTTAGTATCCGGCCTCTCGTTGGCTTCGAAACGTTTGCTTAAGCCAGTTTACTCCGAGTTAGGAATTAGAGCATCGGACGTTATTTCCACGAACGTAATAATAAACGTAGCGCTTTATACGAAGCGAATTCGTCCCGCGAACTACGAAAGCACGTAGTTTCGATATTGGTCGATAAAAAAATTGGGCGGTTCGCGTATCGAATATAATTATCACGACGAAAAGCATCGTGATAAGGAACAATGGCTCGTCGTCTGTAAATCGTCGTTCGTAAAACAAAAAGAACAAACGATGCTTTAATTATTTTTCGAGCGATTGTATTGTAATAATAAAATATATATTAAGTATATAGCTTGTGTACGAAAATTGTAATATGAATTTTCAAATATACGAAAATATTGAAAAATCGAACAGTGTCGAAATTATTGCGAACGAACCTTGATCAAAATCCTTAAATGAATACATATTATAAATACCAATTAAGTAAATCATTGTTCGGAAATGAAACAAAAAAGTTTTCATTATTTTTCATGCGGTAATGGTAAAGGGTGAGTCTGTGGTTTGTGCGAAAATTGTAACATGAATTATTCAATATAGAGACTGGGTATGGTTGTAACAAGTCAAATATCTTCGAAATTATGCACGGTAGATTAGAGATACAAAGAGAAAAAAATGAATACCCTTCCATATAGGCCTATTGTTTTTCTTCGCCCAAAAGTAAATATTTTTCATGAATTTAATTTCGATATAGCTTCCGATTAATATCATTTATCGCATTAATATTTTGCACATATAAACTTTGTACTTTAAAAATTATAAAATACTGGCTCTTATTTCCGTAAGTTATTTTGTTTCATCACTGTGTGTCAACTTTAGAAATTAGTAAACAAGCAACGGTCTATTTGTTTGTAATTATTTTCGCAAATACGTTTGTAACGTTATTAATTAATTACTTATTAATGTCTTAATTAATTATTCATTAATGATTAACGTCATTATTCTTTATATTTTAGATGACGAGAAACCGCGTAAGAAAAATTTCGCGAGGTGTAAAAATTATTTTCGATTATAAAGTTGTCTACGACGAGGTGAAGAACGGAATTTCTTTAAGAAGAGCAGCCGAGAACAACAATGTGTATCATTGACGAGATACGTGAAAAAGAGAGATACAATGGGAGCTAATAATACCGCGGAGGAGATCGGAATCGGATATGTGGCTCATAACAGAGTCTAAATTTTCTTGAGAATTTTAAATTTAATTTTTTATTGTTTTTTTTTACCAAGCCTACTTTTTTCTGTTAATTTATCTTATTTTGTTTTTACTTTAAATTGTTTGAAGACGTTTATATCAATGTTGATCTTCTTAATGTTGTTGATTGATTATATATGACTTAAATAATAATAAAATATCTCGTATGAGAATAAAGTAATTGGAAAATACTTTAATACGAGTCTTTCTGTTATTTTTATGTGTTATAACCAACCCCCAGCGCTGTTACAACCGCCCTTGGTATCGATACGGTTGTAATAATGTCACATGTTTTATAAAACAATCTTTATCTCGTATTATTAAAGAGATGAACACCTAATCGTGTTTCTATTTGAAGGCAGATATCCAGTCTTCGATATAAACTATTTTATTTGCACATCTATACCACAATTGCAACTTTATGGGCGATCAACGCAAAATTGTTACAATCGTACCCAGTCTCTCTTATAAAAATATAAATTTTAAAAAGTTCAAAAATATCTAAATTATCGCCCACTTCACAAACGAACGAGATCGACAGAAATAATCCTGGATCAAAATCGATGTATAAATGCAAATATAAATATAAATTAACTAAATCATTATTCGAAATAAAACGAAGAACATTTTCATTATTTTTCATGCGATGATAATAAAGTATGAGTCTATAATTTCTACGAAAATTGTAATATGGATTATTCAATATACGAAAATATAAATATTAAAAAGTTCAAAAATATCAAAATTATTCCCCACTTCGCGATCGAACCAGATCGACAGAAATAATCCTCGATCAAAATCCATATATAAATACAAATATTAAATATAAATTAACTAAATCATTATTCGAAAAAAAAAACGAAGAACGTTTTCATTATTTTCCATAGAATAATAAGAAAAGTGTAAATCTATAGATTGTACGAAAATTGTAATATGGATTATTCAATAAACGAAAATATAAATATTAAAAACGCTTGCAAAAAACCCTTCTGACAAGGGTGTGTAAGGAAAACTACCAAATAAATAATAATAAATATAAATATTAAAAAATCTAAAAAGATCGAAATTATTGCGAACTTCGCGATCGAACCAGATCGATAAAAATAATCATCGACAACTATCGCTGTATAAATACAAGTTTCGAATTACCATAAGACGAAAAAGATTAGGCACGTGCTACGTCTCATTAACATCGTTACGTATTATAAGATAGAAATAATGAGAAATTCAATCTGTTTTGGATATTCGTGAATCGCTAGATTTCGCCTATCGCCCGAACTAGGCTGTGCCGTTCCAGTAAAATTTTCAATATGAAATAATTTTCTGGGTGGTCACCTCTAATTCATGATCTAGGAAAGGTCATATTACGTATGCCTCGTACGATATTTTTCTCACACGTTACACGAAATACCTCGATACTTTATTGATCCCGCTGTATAGATTTCCACGATCGGCTCAATCTCACCGATTATGCGAGCATCGGCCAAATGAGCGCGTCATACCAATTTAAATTTCATAAATATAACTCAATATGTTAATTAAATGTATATATATATAAATCGGTGCACGTGTCGACAAAATGGAAATACCACTTTTCTAAACAATTCTCAAAGTAAGCCCCGTCACGATCGTTGCGTAATCGTTACGTCGATTTTTCATCAAATTAATCAAAATTAAAGCGTTCGAGAAAAATTTCGTATCCCTCGAGAAGAAGATCGTGTAAAATTCGAACGTGCAATTTTTTTTTAATCCGATTGTTAAATCGCCTAGAGACTAATTCGGCGAAAAACTGTTAATTAAATGGACGAGACGGTCCGGATCGTTAAACGGACGAATTTACGACCTTACGGGATTTTAGAGCGTCATTAAGCGATCGAAGCGAAATTAATTCTTTCGTAGTGCCGGCACCCTACAGTTTCGCCAAAACAAAGTTCAAACGTCAAAAACGTATGAAAAAAAGAAAACAAAAATAATATTTTTTTTTTTTCGAATAATAAAATATGAATTTGCGATTTTATCTAATCATAGTATCAACTTAGACTCCTTGAAGATTACTATAGAGCGTCGACAACAGGGCGATAAATCACGAAGATTTAATTTACTGGAAGCCCCGTTAGATTTGAATAAAAAATATGTGGATTAACGCGTGGCGAATGCCGGCAAACCTCCGTGTCCGAACACGTGTTCATAATCCATAATTATAGCGATGGTTCGATAAAATTATATTAAACGTAAATAGCCGTGAACTCGTGCGTGGCTATAATTTAAAAAAAAAATGCGATTTGTAAACCTGTGTAAATTTAAACACGTACATCGAGTTCACGGTAGTTTTCCAGTTTCCTGACCAGAAAATAGAATTCTTAATAGGAAATAAACGGAACCATCGAGAAATTTTCGATTCGAAATTTTTTTCTCGCCCGTTGCTCGTGAATTTTCAACGTTATCGAAAATTTGACGAATTATACGAAATTGAAGAAAAATCGTCTATTTTTCCAGCAATGGCCCAACTTCACTTGGTTGGTAAATATTTCTTTTTATTTTTTGCAATATCGAGACGTTTCTATAACTTCCCACCGTGTTTTTCGATGGAAAAGATGTAAAGAGTTGTGAATCACCCAGGTCGATTCCCCCCAAAGAATTACACTTCGTACGTCGTAGATTGCAAGATCTCGTCTCTTTTGTAGGATCGAGCCCGCGTAGTACGAAATCGCACGACCTACGACGCTATCGCATATTTATACCAAGCATTTTTTACGTCGTTACGGAAACATTTTCTTTTCGTCGAATAAACATATATTTTTTTGTAATCCTTGAGGCCTTTTATAATCGCGCAAAGTTGTTGACAAATGGATAAATAAGCATAAAGAATATATCTATGTTTAAAGTGTAATGTACAATTTACTATGCTTGTACGACATATTTTCTGTCTTTTTATCTATATACCCTTGAGATTGTCTCGCAATAAAAGAAGTAAAACATGTGATTGATAGTAATGACGACATTTTATAGTTTTCTCTAAATGTATTACAAGAATTGTCCATCAACGAGAAACGTACGTCAAAGCCAATTCCGACGCAGATACGAGTCGACGATTGAATTATTATTAAAACCTTGGGGGTAATAGTTGTTACTGATAGAAGATAAATATTGTGTTCTTATACGAGTGAGGTAAAAAAAACGATTTGAAGATAAACGTTGTATTTCGCTAAATGGGGACAGTGTATAGTCGACGATTTTCTACGCGTCGCTATTCACCAATAATAATCGTCCTTCATACTTTCCAGGGATAAATCTATCATCGATAAATCGTTATAATCGATTAAACAACGTATTTCTAATAAATAGCACACATTTTCATAATCGCGCGCCAAGACAAATCAAAATCGGGTCCTCAGCGCCATCTCTGAGCGCTTGGCGGTACCCGCTACGCTGGTTGCGGCATCGAGCTTGTCTCGTTTACGAAACAGCCGCTATGACTCAACACGCCAGCGCCAGAACAAACAACTAGCGCCACGGTAGGAATAAGAAACAAACGGCAAATAGAGTCTACCTATCTAGTAATAAGGAACTATGGTACAACTAGAGACGAGTACACAGAGAGAAAGAAAAAAAAGGATGGTGAGAACAGAAGGTGATAGCAGAGATTACAGGGGAGATGAGCAACCAGGAAGACTAGAAGAAAGGAGTGTCAACTTCCATATGAATGGGGCAGAAAACACGTCGCACAAAGTATGACGTTAAAGGCTTACAGATTTCGCCACTCGTGGCGCCTCAAGCGCCAATAACTGACCAATAGCAGTAGGTAACAACCAACCGCCTGTTTTGACATTTCGGATATATCAATGACGCGTATAGTTTATACTGTATATACGAATGGTTCAGACGTGTTGTTGCAGAAAATTAATAACAAAGAGATAGGTCTAAATACATTATTATTATTTATAAAAACTGTGTCTTCCCAGTGTACCGATGAATTAAAAAACTTAACTTATTCTAATTGCCTTTGGAGATCTTGTTTTTCAAAATTGATTGAAACGAAATTATCATAATCGATGTATTTTTATAAGTTTTGAAATGTATCTATTTATAATAGAAATTTCTCATTATTACTTAATAGATATGGGAAATATTTTTACAGTTCCGATATAATCGTTTTTTCTCATCTTTTTAACTCGTACGTTACGCACTCGTATACTTTACTGAAATCAATTGAGAACTTTATATATTTCAATTTACACGGAAAGTAACTGCATCGTATCGCCACTATCACGCGTTGATAAAAAATTAATTTATTGGCAAGTATTTATAGATTGTGTACAGATTCAGGTTATGTTAATGGAAATAAAGACTTATACATTTGTCGTCAGAAAATACCCGTTATCCAATACCAGTCTGAAATGTCATATTCCTCAAGAACTAAAATTAACGTTCGAGCAAGATCCCACATGGTGGTGTCCAGTGCCGCCACCTGTTGGAGTTTCGACTCACTACCGCCACGGCCGATAAGGTAACTGTCGTTCGAGCCGATAACAGTCACGTTCGAGGCGTGTCTACCAGTCTACAAGGAAGAACACGACGGATAATCACGAACCGTCATAAGATTACGAAACTCTCTGGTCAACGACACGATTAAAAAGCCCGGCGGAAGGAGAGTCTGTTATTTGGCTTTCCACGCAATCGTCCGTACATCGTTTACACATTCGGTCCCTGGCCGCGTCAGCTTCTCAAGCGGAACGAAAAAGAAGAAAAAAAAAACAAAAAGCAACGACCTCCATAATTGTTTCCCGTCACCCACCTAACCTCGTGAGAAAACTTTTCGAACACGAAACGAGTGGGTGAGACACAGAGTGATAGAAAGCGAGAGAAAGTGAGTGAAACACAGAGAGAGACCCTAAAAGTTGGCCGAGCAAACGGAAAATAATAGAAAAAAAAGGTCATTGGGTTCGAGTCGGCCCGGAGGCCGAAAGAAGATAAAAGAGGACGAGTTCAACGAGAAAGAGACAAGGAGTGAAACGCTATGCAAACAAGAACGCTCGCGGAATGAGATAAGGACCGAGCCGCCTCTCCGCGCGCCAACGGCGCTTAATCCCAGATTTGTTAATCCATCTTTACCAGGAACCGGGTGCCCAACGGGACGTGCCACGTTGTTTTTCCAACTTCCACGCTCGTGAAACGAATGGATTAGCAAATCTTGGACGATCCCCACGGTGCAGACGTCGTTGAAATCATAATAATTGCTCGACTCGAGAACTATATCGTCGTCGTTACCGAGAACGACGTAACTCCCAAAAGGAAGAAGAAAGCACCGGAACGAAAATAAATATCTACTTGTATTTTTTGTTTAATTCAACAGCATTTATTATTATTATTTTTATTATTTGTTTTTATGATTATTATTATTGTCATTATAAGTAACATCCTTTGCGTTTTTGACACAATTGTATCGCATTTGCATTGCAAAGTATACAGCGGAAAACTTTCCTTCGGCGAAACAGATGCGCGTGGGTTCCGGCATCTCGCGGACATACCGGTCGCGGTCTCGCGCGACACGGCTACGCCGTTGAAATAATAAATTCTCACCCGGCTAAAAATATTATCTCGTAACTTTTTTTGTTTTTTTTTTCATTCGTCCGTAGGTAATAATATTTTATAATCATCATTATCTCGCTTATTATTATCGTCTGCCCGTTATTGCTTAAATAACGAGCCCAAACAAACAATATTGCATATCTAATCGTCGCCTACAGTTTCATCACCTTTAATATACAAATATTGCTCGATAATCTCCGACAAATTTCATAATCGAACTAATCAACGACCTCATCAAAATTTCGTCGAAAAAAAAACAAATATAATAATAAAAATAAAAAAAACACCAAAAAAAATTCTCGTAAAAATTGCATTACTCTCGCCACGTTACGTAACCGTGTCTGTGACGGAAAAACGTCGCTAGGGATATGAATTATTTGCCATCGAGGCAAATAAATCATAAGAAATAAAAAAATTTCAAAAAAAAAACATGAATAACGACGTTGAGGTAGTACGTTCAAAAAACAGTCTGTGACAGAAAGTTTTGATTGTTGGAACTAATATTGTTTAGGATATCCAGCACAAGTTGGTAAAATTTCAACTCCATTCACCATCCCGTTGCGGATATATTCGCAATTGAAAATTGCATTTTTAACACACTCTGCATAGGACACGTGATGTAATTTAGAATATATCCATTAATAATTACAAAACGCTCAGACATAAAACGATGAAAAACTGAGAAATTACAAGCGAGCACTTGACGATGATTTTGGAAAATAAATCACCACTTTTTTACCACATACTTACCAAGTTGTAAATTTTCGAAGTATTAAATAAACGGCGAAAGAAGACCGGCCGAACGAGTCGCGCTGTCAACGATGCTACTGTACGTAAGATTACAATGGTATAAAATAGCATTAGCTGATCAAATTGGACAAACGCTGCTAAAACGTTTCGACTGCAGCCAAGAAGACTGTTCTAATAATTCATCTCGATTCAAATTACCACCTTATGTTTTGCCTTTTGAATTTTACATGTACCTTCAGACTAGATAAGTTCATGAATTTTTAGAAATATCGCTCATGCGAAAATCTCAAATTATGTTCATTTTTTAACATGACTGTCCCGGCTGTACTGCCTTAAACTCACCGAGATAAGAGTCGCAACGTAAGCCGTATGAACACCTTCGTTCTGTGAACAGGTACGTGAAGCGGTACGAATATCGTTCTCGTTCGCGAGATAGTATTAAATCGAGCCGCGATCGGATCTAACGTTAAGAATTAAAATTGAATTTATTAATGTCCGCGAGGAGAAGTCGTCGAGAAGCGGGACCGAGAGAGTACATGCGCGTCAATTCCCTTTCACCATTTTTCCTCGTCGAGTATAACGCGCGTGCGGTCGATCCGTTGCAAAGACGACGAGACTAGAAAGAAACTTACCTTTTGCCGAGACGGGTACTGTACGAAGCCGAACGAGGAAAACGCCGTGATCAGTGCGCGAGTGAATGTCGAACGTTATTCGCCGTATCGAAGGAAAAAAAAATCGATAAAGGATTGTTTTAAGAAAAAAAAACGAGAAAAATATACGTTTAAAGGGTCGAGGAAAGTTTTGCTGCGCTCAAGAAGTTCGCGAAAAGTCCGTTAGGACGGAACTTCCGGTGTCGCAAAGTCGTGCGCGGGCGCGGGCGCGCGGCGACTATAGACGAGAGAATAATGGCGCGGGTGCCATGCCGAAAAGTCACGATCGAAGGTCACGGCGATTGACCTCTGGTTAATTCTTCCCACGAAGTCTCTTCTTCCTTCCTCGCGTCACGTACGTAACACGTCCAACGTTTACACGCCAAGCATATGGGTTCTCCTCTTCCTTTCGCGTCGTAACGTAACGCCCGGCTTTATTCTTTCCTTCACTTTCACTTTTACCGTTAGCGCTGGTGAGACTCGGTCGGTAAGAGAGGAAAACGAGACGATCAAAAATTGTCGTGTGTAAATTGAAACTGTTGTTGTTTTTTTCACTTTTTCGGCACGAACTTTCGCTCGATATTGAGGATTGAAGGTTTTTGTTTTGTTGTCGTTGAAAAAGAATTCTCGCGTTTGGAAAAATGGCGGAGTGATTTTTGGTTTGTTTTTAAGAGAGAAGGAAATGGAGGAAGCGTAATGGCGACGCGCAAGTACGATCACGATTATCATCCGATCGAGATCGTTTACGGCGATAAGAACGACGAGGAAATCGATTCGAGTCGAGTCGAGGAATTTCCGCTCATCGATCGCGAGATCGCCGAGAGAAACGATCTCGCGAGGCTCTGCAAGATCTTACGCGCCGGCCGGCTCACGGCATTGAGAAACAAATTGACGGTAAGGCTTTTCGCTAATTCGATGGGATTAACGTGTGCATCCGGCTTATATCGATTTGTTTAGTTTTTTCCTCTTTGTTTTCTTTTTCTTATGCAAGATATAATTACCGTGCGAGAAATCGAATGACCGGCAAGCTTGGAAGAAAAAGAAAAAGAAGGGGAAAAAAATTGGGGGTTATTAAGGAAAATCAATTGTTGATACGACGATCGATAAATTATAGGTCTTCGTGTCGTGCGGGTCGTAAATAACATGCAAGTAAATCCGTTTATCGACGGATTACGAAAACCCGAGATTATTTTTACGAATTAATTCATACCGTGAAATTGATCGAAGTTAATTCGATCAAATTGTTTTCGTTGAGTCGAATTAAATTAATTTGATTCATTGAAAGAAATTAATTGAATCGGATTGAATTAAATTTGTTAAATGAAATTGATCGAATTTAATGAACACGGTATTTTTCAAATGAATTGATTAAATTAGATTGAATTAATGACATTGAAATAAACTAAACCGTATTAAATCGAGGGAAATATTCTTCGTTGAATTAATTGAAGTGAATAAATATTAATTCTCATTCGAACGAATGAAGAAATGAATGGTAAAAAGAAAACAAAATATAAATTCCAACGAGAATAAATGCTTGTAACTAGATTTCCCGTCGCTGTAATTAATGTATCACTATGAAAAAGTCAGAAAAAAGAAAAAGAAAAAGGAAAAAAAATCCCATGTACTGCTTTCCACCCATTCAACATATTTTTACGGCCACTTAAGAACAGTTTCGTAAAAACCTAGCGTATCGTCTCCCACGGAAATGAGCTCTCTCGTTAGAACGCCAAGGGAAGAAGAAGAAGAAGAAGAAAGAAAACAAAAAAATAATTCGACCCGAACGCGGTCACATTGACGAATGTTTTTTTTATGGTGATGTAATGATCGTCCTCCGGTCACAAACAAGCGGCTCACAAATATTGCCACTTTTATTTTTATTTTATTTTATTCGCTCCTTTCTCTTATTTCAAATCCATGTCGGTTTTCTACCTATGAGCGATTCGTAGGAGTTCTCGTTAAAAATAATGAGACGAGGGAATATATAAAAGGGACAGAGAAAGCGCGAAAGAGAGAAAGAGAGAGAGAGAGCGAGAGAGAGAGAGAGAGAGAGAGAGAGAGAGAGAGAGAGAGAGAGAGAGAGAGAGAGAGAGAGAGAGAGAGAGAGAGAGAGAGAGAGAGAGAGAGAGAGAGAGAGGTGAATAGCCAAGGCGCAAAGCAGCATACGAGCGTTCATGATTCAATGCTTCCGCGACTCTTGTCGTCTTCGTCACCGTTGCCCGCGTCCCCGTTCGTCGTCGTATACGTCCGCTGGCCCTCTCGCACCTTCCCATGCATTTCTGATGCTTTCTGCTGATGATCCTGGTTTGAGAGGTCCCGGGAGAGTAAGATAGTGAAAGAGCATAAAGTTCTATAGTAATATGTCCACCGTCGTACGGTAATACCTCATGTATAAATGTAGGACTCGTGCATGTGTCCGCGACAGCGAGAACGAGAACGAGAAAGAGAGAGGGAGAGAGAGAGAGAGAGAGAAAGAGAGAGAGAGAGAGAGAGAGAGAGCGAGTGTAAGAGGGGGACAAAGAAGAACTGTGACCGAGTTGTCTAAATGTATTCGAGATAAATTTTACGCGTGACTGTTCGAATAAAATAGATTCGAAAAGAAAGAAATATTCTTTGAGCAAATTATAAATGATTTTCGAAAAATGTGAAATATAACAATGTTTGTATAATTAATTATTAGGGAATTTTTTGTTCACTAAAATTCTGGCGGAGTAATTGATGAAAATATCGAACGATTTGAAAATTTTTAAATTTGTTTAGAATTTAAACGAAGAATTTTATTATTGTTTTTTAGATTTTTTCGGAAAAGGGGTGTTTTTTTTATCGACGCTCCGTATAGGGATCGTAGGTATAGTTTTCGCGTCGAAATAAATGCAACTACGTTAATCGATGTTTACAATCACGAACGTGAGATTAAAAGATTCGATAACGGTAAGAATGCAGTTCGACGGTGGTAATAACTCTCGGGTGCCGCTATTCTCCTCTTTTATTTACGTCTCGCACGACAGGCACTTTATCGCGCCTTTTACAAGCATCAACAGGCAGCCGTGTTACGGACAGAGTTTGACCCGTGTGCGAGCGAGCGAAGTGCAAATTCTTTGCAACGAAGGTTCAACGGAAACTCCGAAAGAATAATCGCTCGATTCGCCACTTCTTTTTTTTCGTTACGTTTTCGCGCTTGGTCTAAGAATTAACGAATCGTTTAATCGAATAAAATAATCGTCGCGAGAAATTTTCGGGCTAATATATATTTACTTGAATAAACTTTGTTCTGGGTAAAAACAATGGCTTTTATGTAAATCTACGATAAAAATTCGGAAGTAGGTCGTCGTTTCGAAAAGAGAAAAAAAAATCTTACCTTTTAATACTTTCTTTGGGAAGGAACGAGGAAATGTTGAAGTTGCACGTTATGGACGCAAGAGGGCGTATCGCGCCACCTACAATAACTCCTATGCTACCATACATATATATATATATGTATGTATATGAGAGACAGAAAATCCCGCCAAAAGCGCGAGGTTAAGAGTCGTATATTGAGATCGTGTGTTTTACAGCCACGAACTGCCAAGCTCGTGCGGTTCTCCCCACTTTCCGCCATTGCACGGCGCCTTCCGTTCGCCTTGTCTCTCTCCTTCGATGCTCGAATCGCTCCGTCTCACTCCCACTCTGCCGGCTTCGCCTCGACGCTCTCCCACTTCGATCGCCCTCGCAACGTCTTTCTCTCTCTCTCCCCACTCTGACAGCCTCTCTCGCACCACCGTGGTCCAACGCGCGATGGCAACGACGACGCTGCGTAGTTCATCGCCGTACGCCGATGGTGCAGCATCGCGTCTTTCCGGCAGAGCCTGGCCGTTTACACGTGACGATCGCGGGGGGATGTCTCACGTATTCTTTATCGTTTATCGAATGTCATTCACGTCATAAAAAAAACCTTCGATCCAGTGAACCTTTGTGTGTTGGTGTGTGTCTTTTAGCATAATATAATAAATTCATCGATTTAAACCATCAGTTTTCATTATACTCGCTCAACATATGCTCGATCGTACGAGGTTAACGTTTTTACAGAAAAACATCTGGACAAACTTGCTCACCGTCGAACCTATCGACGTGTTCGAACAGTGTAAAAAAGTATAGATAAACGTGACAACAACACGCGAGTGTAATAATGCTTTCTCGCGTTACATACGCGATAAAGTTTTATTGAAAAAACACGAGGACGCGCTCATGTATGTTTTTTTTTCTACTCTTTCCTTCATTATTCGTCCGATAACACCATCGGTCGAATAATAGTTTCGCTTCGGGGAATTCCAATCGTTACTTCATTAACCGCAGTGCCGACGCGAACGAGAACCGAACGATTGTCTAGCCGCACATAGCGGATTCCCAGTACGCCACACGGATATTCGTAATCCCCGCACATAACCTTCCCCAAGTTTGAAACGCGAGAACGCCTGGGAATTAACCTACCCATACGCGCATACACAATCGCCCACTCGACACGTATAAATATTTTTCACTGTTATTGCGTCTCTCGGAGCGTTTCCATGAACGAATGATATCTCGGTTTCTTGGCATTCGGCCACGCGAAAAATATTTATCATATGCATCGACGAAAACAAGTTCTGTGTCCGGGTTAAGTCGATTGTGTAGCAGTGTCAAGATATATGGAACGCGGGCGTCGCGCTATCCGTGAAGTTTGACGGGGAAGTACCAAAACTTTTCTGCCGGTCTTACCCAACGGGACCAACAGCAGCGCCCCATTCATCATGACGGAGAGCGGATTAACTATAAGCGTAAGTTCTAACCAAAAGAACAAAAAAAAAACATAAAAAAGAGCTAAAAGCCAGAACCGTCTCCCACCTCTCTTACGTTTTCTCCACATTCACTTATACGTGCGGGAAGTATGATATACGCCATAAAAAGACTTTTCGACGCGGATGTACTTTCGAGATAAGTACTTCGAGGTACTAAAAATCCTTTTACCGTCGCAAGCGTCACGAACAATGAAAGAAAAACTTATAACCGCGTTTCTGCATACGCCGACACTTGAACTTCTATAAAATTTATCTTGATCGTAGCCAGGTATAGCGGATGCACTTAACGTTCGAGCGTCCGAGCCAGCGACAAAGAAAAAGAGGAAACGAAGCGAATCTAAAATTCTTCAGTCAGTCTAAAATGATTCTAAAATCCTTCAAAGGGAATCAAAGTCCTTCTAAAGGATTCTAATGCTACTTTAAGTGTCCCGTACGACCGAGACCCCGAGTCAAAGGAACACGGCGTTGCGGCATGGAACGTCGTGCACTCTCGCCCGCGCGCATCACTCCCTCCCCCCCACTCCTCTCCCGCGTCGCGTATACAATCTCCCCCCCCCCGCCCCCGGCCACTTCCTCGAACACTCGCTCGCGCTCTCTCGCTTTCTACCTGGAGTTAACGCGTTCGAACGCGCGAGAGCGAGAGAGTGATACAGAGACGCCAATTTGAACCCGTGCATTTAACCTTGCGCTTCGTGCCCGTACGAGCGAGTTCGTACGTGTGAATAAAAGAACATTTTTCGTACGCTGGCAACGGGTATAAGCGGTAAGTTCGTGTGCAAGGTCTCTTGGAAAATACGTACATATCGCATTTGCGATTCCGTCGATCGCTCTCACAAATGTCTGATTTCTGACCCCAATTTTTGTCCCTACCCCTCGATCATTCGACATTCGACGAGGTCGTTGTGTACAAGCGTGTACCTTCAATAACAATTGCCTTTCACTCTCTTGCTCTCTCTCTCTCTCTCTCTCTTTCTCGTTTACCCTCCTGAAAGACTCTTGCGAAACCGCGCCGAGGACTCGAGTTCTTCTCTTTTTTTTCGTCTTCTTTTTATTCTACTTTCTCTCTCTCTCTTTCTCTCTCTTTGTTTCATTTCTTTTTTATTCGCTTTTATCGCACCGGGGGCTCGGTCGAAGATTGAGGATATTATATCCTTGGGAAATAAAGTTTTCTGATCGATTTCGCTTCGAGGCTCGGCTCACGGAATCACGCGGAAGGGAAACGAGAAATCCACTTCGGCCGAATGTCTGCCGAGGATGAGGAAGAAAAAAATTGATAAAAAAAAAACAAATAATGATATCGCAAATTTCTCTCGACGATGTTCGATTACCGCGTCCTTTTCGTCGCGAGGATTATTCTTCGTTGTAAAGACGCGAGATAACTCTACCTACGTTTCGTGCGATGAAACGCGATTTAAGGCAGGATAATTAACACTACGATGGTCAGTAAAATAATGGTTTTTTCATGAATTCTTTTTTATTCGCGCAATGGTTTGTTTCTGGACTCAATTAAAGATATGTTATTCCACATAGCTTAAAGTAGATTGAAGTACATTTTAATTGAAAAAAAAAAACAATAGTTGAGGTACAATAAATTTGAACTGGCGTGGACGATTACTCGAGCAATAATAATCGGATATAAAAAATTCTTGCACTAAATTTTGTATTATTGTAATAGCTATCGTTGAGTATAGCCGTTTTCTTATTTTTTGAAAATTACTATTTCTTAAAGCATCTCGAGTGAAAATATTTTACCCGAAAATAATACTTTTTATTTCGAAACGTGGCCATATTTCGAAAAATAAGTAAAATCAAGAACGGCTACACGCTCGACGATAGCTATCAGAATTATACAAAATTTCGTCAAAAAATTTTACATATCGGACTATTATTGCTCGACTTATCGTCCACGCCATTTCAAAAAACGTAGTTTCGACGAAAATTTATTCCAGTTCAACTATTGGTTTTTTTTTTCTATACAAATTTCCACGAACCTACTTTAATGTAGGAATCACACATCTTTAATTAAGCCCAAATAAAACCATTAAGTGAATTTAAAAAAATCGTGAAAAAAGCTTTTTCTGACCGTCGCAGTGTTGTCCCGCCTTAATTAGTCGACAAAGTATTTACGAACGAAAATATACGCGAAGCGGCGTGGTTGGAATTCTTTTGAAACGAGAGCGAATAATGACCATTCGGCGAAGCCACGAGAAAAGAACAAAAAAGCAAACAAATAAAATTGGAAAATCGATAAGAAATATTCGCGAAACATTTTTCTCTCGGCGAAGATTTCCAATTAAAAGAATTAAAAAAGGAAGTAAACTTATCGAACTCGACGTCGCGAGAGTCTCGGCCTCGACGTAGTCAGTCCGAAGTTATCGAGAAAGCCTTCGTTTCTCAAGCGCCATCGAGCGTCGACAATCTCATTTTTATTTTTATTTTTACCAAATTTTCTTTTATCTTCCCTCAAAGACATCCTTATCGCGTTACCTTTCATTCGATTTTCTTCATGCCGCAAAAAACTCATCCTTTCTCCACAAAAATAAGATTTTCATTTATACGAAAGAGCCAAAACGGCGACAAAAATAAATAAACAAAAAATTGTATTCCTCGAACAATAATTACAAAAAGTGATAAAAAAGGAAACGTTTCGTCCCTCTTAAAACTTACCAATTCGTTGCCTCCCTTCGCCTTTACGGCAAACAAAGAAAAAAAAAACAAAACTTACAAAAAGATAAACCAAATTAATTGCTCGAAAGAAAATATATAAAAAGAAAAAGAACAGAAAGAAGAAGAAGAAGAAAAAAAACAAATTCACTTAGCACACTCTGAGAATTGAAAGGAGCGCGGCGACCGTCTAGATCTTCGTTTTTTTTTTTTTGCGGGTATAGGGCGAGGAGAGTAAAACTTTCGGTGGGCTATTTCTTGCCCTCCCTCGAGTCCTCGAGACTCTCGAAGTCCTTTTTATTCACGTCTCTTTTCTATATTCCTCGCATGGATATCCTCGCGAACTGGAGAATGAGAGAGAAAATGATGGAGAAAGAGAAAGAGAAAAAGAGAGAGAGAGAGAGAGAGAGATAGAAATACAAGGTCCGGGTTCACAATTCTCTGATCCTTTCGACCTTTCTCTCCTCCTCCTTCTCCTCCTCCTCCTCCTCCTCCTCCTCCTCCTCCTCCTCTTCCTCCTCCTCCTCCTTCTCCTCTCCCTCCGTGAGAATTCACCCACTAGTCGATTGGTCCTCACGACCACCATCGCACCGAAAGTCGCCCCCCCCCCTCACTCACATACACACACACACACAGTCGAAGCTGAATAAAGCCCGATAATCCGTGAGCCGCAACAATTCTTTCGAAATTACTTCCGACGACGCTGTATGGTCTTAAATTACGTTGATATAGATGCAAGGCACCTATGTGCATGTACGTACCCCGGTGAGTAAAGACCAAGAGAGAAAAGCCAGCTCGACGTCGTACTTGACCCACATTCGTCGTAACGAAAAAAAAAAAGAGAGAAAAAAAAAATATACACATAGACGGACAAAGAAATAAAAGAAAATCCTCTGACTTATTCAGTCCCGTCCCGTAAGACACCCGACACGTGTCTCAACTTTTTTCACTCCTCTCCTCAACTCGCCATCGTCGAGTCGGTGCGCGAAAAGAAAATTGGGCGATTATCCCGAACGTTAAATATTTCTCTTTCTCGTACGTTGAGGATTTTTTGTTTTTTTTCTTCTTTTTATTTCATCATTTATGTTTGCATTAAAAGAATGTGTTAGAATTGTATTTTTAATTGTTAACGTTGGAATAATATTGTTTGGTTTTAATGAAAAAAGGAATTTATAGGTGGGGAGAAATAATTAAATAATTTGACGAAATAATGAATTTTGTGTTGAGCAAATATCAAAGCCTCGTTTTATTTTGTCGAACGAAAATAATTGATGAAATCGCGTCAAACTCTATTTCCAAAGCTTTTGAAATTTTTCGATACTCGCAAACTCGATCCTTCAGCAAGAACGTTTAAAATCAATTAAAACAAAACAAATATCCGTCGAAACACAAATTTTAATCGACGTGTTTTTCATCGAAACAAAGACAATTGGACGAAAAATCGCTTTTGAAATAAAAAAAAAATAACGAAATTCGATACTCAAATAAATTGGCCATTTTTCAACCCCATCGACTCGATACGACGTGACAACGTCGATTGTGTCGTGCGAAAATACCCTAAAAATCCCGACCAAGAAACGCAAAAAAAACAACAACAACAAAAAACCTATAAGACGAAGAAAACGGTCTGGAATTTCGTCGAAACGTCGCACGGTCGTTTAGGGACCTTTAACGTTAGTTTGGGTAACTCCCTACGGTACCGGGTACAAGGAGGTTGTAGGAAAAGACTTGATATGTGTACTTAGGTATTTCAGGCTCTCGGGGTAGCAAAGTAGGACACGACGAGGACAACAAGGGGAAGGACCCGTAGAGGGCGTCGGCGAGAAAAGCCAAGTTCTCGTTTCTCCCTCAGGGTCGTTCGATTTTCTTATGCAACGTGTACGATAAACGGGCCGAAAAAGGCTAAACGCGTTTACCCCGTAGAATCACCGTTACGTACAATAATTGAGCTTGCAACTCGTGTAGGGCTATAAATATCTTTTAATTCGAAGTATCAGATTTATTGTAGGATCCTCATAATGGGCCACTTTGAGGATAATTTATGGGACAAACGATCATTATTAGCATAACGCGCGGGTATCGTCGGTGCACCTGCTGCTGCTGCTACTTCCGTTGCTCTTCGGCCAACCGTATTACGTGTATTACGTATACAACGTACGTACCCGGACAGTAGCTACCCCCATCCGGGTTCATTCGGACCCGACCTTAACAACGGGCAAAACAACGACTCTGAATTTTCCAATTTTTTGTAATATTTTTATGTTTATTTTTATTTTTTTTTTTAAATATATCGAATTTGTTGAAATATTACGTTTTTTTTATTAAATATTTTGGAATTTTTTTTAAATGTTTCCATTTTATTTAACATTTTGTCTGTAAACGAGAATATTTCGGACCAAAACGATTAAAAAAAACGGGAGGCGTGCCCCCCCCCCTTCTAAAAAACGTTATTGGGGAGAGGGAACCAACGCCGAGGTTGGAAATTTATAGGTGCATTTCCAGAGTTTTAATGAGCATCTGAACTTCGGAGAGGACACCAACGACCCCCGTTTACAGACGACGTATACTCAAAACGTAGGTGCGTGATTTTTTGTTCTTTTAACGTGTTTTTCGTGTCAACGATACTGCAGTATGAATACAGAAAATTAATTTTAGAGAAATCTATATTTTTTCTTAGTTCGACCCAAAATGGAGCAGCGGGCGCCTGACGAGCTGACGCCATCGAGAGGAAATTGTTTATTTCGGAGATGACGACAGCGAGTAGCAGTACAGATAATAATTTTAAGTTTGCAAAATATAAGAAAAAAAATATATCTTTCATAATAAAATGTGTTAACAGGAATATATAGCACGTGATTTATTGCCTTTTTACCCGTCCAAACTTAAGCATTTAATTTTAAACAAATGAAACGAGGTATTTTTTCCTCGTATCTGTATTATTAGCCTTCAATTTGCCGGTTTTTAAATTACGTTTTCTTTATTTTTTATCAAGTTATGATTTTTCAAGTGAAACACTGCTTTCCTGCCGAGTTGCTTTATTTATTTAACAAAAAATATATGAATATATTATTTTTCCAATAATTTTATGATTGATATTTCAAGTTGAAGGTTTCGAACAATAGCATGAATTTTTTCAAAATTTCTTAAGTGTATTAAGGGTCGTGAAAAAAAAGCAGCAGGGTTTGAATTACCCTCGTTTACAGACGAAGTGTTGAATATAAATTTGTTGAAATATTTTGGATATTTCGAAATATAATATGGAATTTTTTTATAATATTTCGAATTTCGTACAATATTTCGATGAATTCAGTTCGATTCTTTAATAACCCATATTTTTTTTATCATCTATTTTATATTTCGAAATAATTTTGATTCCTTACGATTATTCGCACTCTCGGGATGATGAATCGGCGAGTGAAATTTTGCTCGAAGCCAGTCGTGATGGAGAAGAAGAGAGGAGATATGTATGAGAAGACGTATACCTAGTAGTTTGCGAGAAAGAGGAGAAAGGTCGCGGGGTAACTTTTGAAGGAGGGAGGAAGGATCGTGACCGTGAGACGAGAGAGCTTGTTCGGAGTATTCCCGGTTGGCTCTTAAATATTGAAACTTTGGGGTAATTTGGATCCCTCGGGACACGAAAGAGAGAGAGAGAGGGAGAGAGAGAGAGAGAGAGAGAGAGAGAGAGAGGGCCTGAACTCCGACGGTGGGCTCTCGCGAAAATCCACCGGAGGAAACCTCCTCGACCTTCTCCCTACATCCCCGTTGACCATTTAGGCGAATAAAAAAAAAAGCAAAACCAGCAAAAAAATCCACACTCGAAAAATGAAGAACACTGCGTTCTTCATTTTTCCAGCAAGAAGAGGGACAGTTTTTACGGGTTCCAAAAAATAACGCGTCACGACGCGCCTAATGGAAATTCTTGAATCTTTTATCACTATCGTACGAGACTAATGGAACGACGTTATCCATATCGCTGTGACCGAAATAAAAAAAAATTTCCATTCTCAACTCCTGAAAAATATAAATAAATTTTTTTTAAATCTCACGATAATTATCGTGAGATTTAATTATAATTGAACCAAAATTTAAAAATCCCCCTCTCCAGTTTAATTGAATTTAAAACTTTCATAAAAATCTCACAGCGATTAAAGTTGATTCAATAATTTATACGAAACTTAACCACGAAATTTTCACAAAAATACTGAAAAGAGCGGAAAAGCGCACGAAACCAGAGCAAACTAAAAAAAAACAAATACATATACAAGTTACACCATCGTTTCCCAAATATGCAAAAATATGCTAATGCCCCCTTTTTCCAATAATCCTACGAGCTTGAAAACGTTACGAAAATATTTGAAGTATAACAAAAACAAAAAAAAAAACAATCTCTATACATACATACATATATATATATACCCATCTCTCACAGACACTGTATTCCTCTCGGAAAAAAGTGTCGCGATCCAAGTCGAAGTCAAATATTGATATTTGCCGTTATTTTCGTCCGGAGATTGACAACCGTAGCCATTTCAGTCAACGATATAGGGATTAGGAATAGTAGCATGGAAAGGCTAGAAGGGAGGGAGGGGGGGGGGGGGGGGGGGGGGCGACACGTACTGGCAAAACTAACCGACAACTGGGCTTGACCTACTCCACACAATTCTCTCGATGCGCTGCAGTCTATGCGTGCGATGCAGTAGTTCGCAGGGGATATCGAGCGCAAGAGGAGAGAATGTGCACCGAGTGGAGGAGGAGGAGGGATGGGATGAAAGAGGACGAAGAGGGGGGGGGGGCAGTGTGGGCTTTAGAGGTGATGCGACGCGACACTCGACGCACGTCTCCCTCCCCCCCTTCCATCCCGTCTCTCTCTCTCTCTCTCTCTCTCTCTCTCTCTCTCTCTCTCTCTCTCTCTCTCTCTCTCTCCCCCTCTCTCTCTCTCTTTCTCTCTCTCTCTTGGGCTTTCCCTCTCTGGGGAAATAGCTCCACACCACGATCGCCACACCTAGCCGGATGGAATGCCACTTATCGTACCGTGCCACCAGTAATAACAATATAATCCTCTAACGAAGCTCATCTGCCAAGAATTTTATCATTTACTATTCCTTGACGCCTGTGACGGTCATAGTGACAAGAGTAAAAAACAAAAAAGAGACACGATAAGAACGAGAAGATCAAAAGAAAGAAAAGAAATATTATCACGAATCGTAGCTGCGATTCGTGGACGAACGACACGCGAGAATGCGAAACGTGTTGGCGATTAATTGGAAAAGAGAAAAAACAAACAGAAATGTGTATATATATATATATCAATATATTTGTCGAGGTATGGACGAGCTTTCGGTCGAGAGAACCCGTCCGTTTGTCCGTAGGTCGGTCCAGTCCAGTGTGTCCGTCCGTTTGAAATTCCAATCGACGTCGCTTTATAGCTTATCGATCATCGTTATTATTTTTATTTCATTTTTCGTTTATCGCGAAATCGTTTTTATCGACTCGCGCCGAGAGATGGTATTTTTCATTTTCGTTCTTTGATTTTTGTTTCCCATGTTCCGTCGTTCGAGAAATCTTGTCGACGCGTCGACAATTTTCCTACACCGTTGACGTCGTCGTTATCCATACTGCGATCGTTCTAATGGCGTGTAAACCAGAAAGTATGAAAAAGTATTAAGAAAAAGAAAATGAAAAAATAAAACAAGAAAAAAAATCCACCTCTATCGTTCGGTGTTTATCGTTACTTTCGTCGGTAATCGATGTAACGATCAAGTTTTGCGAGCTCGTGTCCTTCTCGATGTCCCGAAGGTACCCTGGGGCGAGGTGGGGGGTCTTAAAGTTTGTCGAAGCCTCCGATATTACGATCGCTACTAGGCATTCTCCTAAAACCCCTTCACCTATCTACCCCCACCCCCGTTTCCACTCTCTCGGAAGTATCACATTGCGACGTGATCTGTTCAAGATGTAAGAACGTTATTCGTGGCAACTACGTTGAGGGAGAGAAAGAGGAAGAAAAAACAATGAGGGGTGAAAGAACGGAAAAAAAAGAGGTTGCTTCTTCCCACCGGGTACGACACTGCGCGATCGCTATCGCCGGTACTTCCGGCAACTCCACGAAAGTATCCGGTTGCTTGGTACATCAGTTCAAGATGCAAGAAAGCTGGATACGTGGGAAAGTCTTGATAAAAAGCGAACTCTCGCACTCCGTCTTGCTGCTGCTGCTGCTTCCATCCCCCCTTCCCCTCTTTCTCCTTTTCTTCATTCCTCCCCGGTTCTTGAAATTACAGCGTCCTCGTGAAATGCTGGTGAATTTCGTGCTATAAAAGCACAGGGACCGACTTTTCACGTCGCACTCACACAAGAAGAGGTATTTTCGCAGGGAAAGATGACGTTCCCTTCATAATCGCATACCCCTCGAGCCATTCCTCGAGAGTACCATGGCCGTTGAAGTAATTATTTACGAAGAAAATGTAAAGGGAGAGGGAGAAAGGATTTAGAATAAAAAAGAAAGGGTAGCAGACGAGACGAGGAGTAAGATTTCATCTTTCATAGACGAAAGTGTCGATGATGACAAATTGGCCATTTCCAGGGTCTGAAGGATCCTCCATTCTCTCTGAACTAACTACCCTTCCCCCTCTCTCTCTCTCACTCTCTCTCTCTTCCTCTCTGATGGTGCAAACAAGGGTGCGCGAAGAGACAAGGGTCGTGGCACGAGAGAAAGGGAGGGAGAACAGCGGTCAATGTTTGCCTTCGTCCAGTATACATGTCGGCTCAAGCAACGATCAGGAGGATATCCCTGACCCGTTGGATCGTTGTGACGTCGGTTTATCGCACCTAAATTCCAGAAGCTTGTCGCAACGTTAACTGCCCCTCTATCCCTTCGGTACTTTCCGAGACAAAACATATCGAGCTATTACAAATTTCCATGCACTCGAATCAACTTCAGAAAGCACCAAAGTACCCACGTTGTATTCTCCAACGCGGGACAGTAATTTCCTCTCGGTGTAAGGCAACGACGCACATCTTGCAACCACGGAGTTATATTGCCCTGTTTGGAAAATTACAACGTACAAGAGAGAGAGAGAGAGAGAGAGAGAGAGAGGGAGATGGGGGTAGTGGCGTCGAGGTTATCGCGGTATTTGCGGAAATATTCCCACTTCGTACTACCGTCGTCAAAGCAAAAAACCTCCGCGGATGTCCTCCGAGATTCTCAATCCTAATGAAAGGACCGATCCTAAATTAGGGAACTTCGCCTCGCGGTGTTATAGCCCTCGTTTTAATCTCATTGTTCTTGCCCCTGTACGAGATTTACGCTTTTACGTGTTATACGTGTTGTTGCAAAGCCACAAGCCACAGAAGTAAGAGAGACAGGACGCGCAACCTATTAGCTACGGACTAAATCACCGTTGGTTCGTATGTACATTTCTCTTGATGACGTTACGAGTACACCACAACCGAATGTTGTATATACAAAATACCCAAACACCACGCTCTCTCAGCTTGGCGCTTATACTCGGAACTCCGTCTTACGGGGCTTTGATTTTACGTGGCCGGGTCCCCACTCTTTTCTCTCCCTTCCACGCGGTCGCGTTGGCGCGTGGTGGGGATAGAGAGTCGCGGGCGCTTGACTGGTCCGCCGCGTAGATGGTGGGAGTAGACGCGAGTGCGCGATTGGTCGGCGCGTCGATAGGAGGCGGAGCTTCGGAGACCTAGGCACGCTGCACCGCTGCTCGGTCCTCGATCGTCCGTATCATCGAAGTTCCAGTATACACCGCGACTGCTGTGTATACGTATCAAATGCACACATATCGTACGAGCGTTAACGAGGCAGAGCAACATGTCAACGGTAGGACGCTTTTACAGTGAATTGCAATACGTCGGTCTTCACCCTTCCTCCTCTTCCACGGTGTTTTACCTTGCCATTCACCCCTCTTCGGTTTCCTCGTTGCCAGGAAGTTAGGTAACCCCCTGGCGGAACTCGCACACCGGAATCGAAACGTTGCCGATCGACGGTACGGGGAAGCAAAGCTTTGAGCGACCACTCTTCCGCTCTTCGCGAGAGGATGTGTGTTATACGGGGAGTAAAAAAAATATGAGCGGGTACCGAGGCGGTGAAAACTGGCAGGGAGAGAAGTGGGGGAAGGCTCTTTTTCATATGTACACGAAGCATAATGTTGGGGAACGGACGAGAAGAGCCAGGCACGAAGCGTAGTTAGCACATGCCACTCCTCGCCCGTTATGCTTGAAACTCTCTGATATAGCTCTACAGGATTACTCTCTCTCTCTCTCTTTCACCCTCTCTCTTCGTCGCTCTCATTCCCTCTCTCCATCTCTCTCCCCCATACTTAATCACGTAGAAGAGGGAAAACGCGAGGTTGGGTCTCCGGGCTTTATTCACGGCATTTAACCGTAACCCTCCCTACCTGGAGGGCAAGTGCAAAATGCCCAGCACACCCCTTGCGTTGCGTAGTGAGATGAGATCCACCCCTCCTTCCTCTCACTCTCTCCCTGTCTCGCTCACATGCACAGTTCTTTCACCTTCCAGTATTCATGTAGTTTTTTACACCAGATTCCTTTCAGGCAACTTTTATTAACGCCCTGGTCGTCCAACGGGAGAACATCCTCGTATGTTCCGGTCGTACGAACATTACGACAGGCATGTCCGTCGGAGAAGAAGGAATATCAACTCTGGAAATCGATACGATCGAATGATCGCTGGATAGAGAGAAAGAGAGATAGAGACGGATCGAGAGGGCAAAAAAGAAAAAGCAAGATGAAGGGAAACTAGGATGAGACTTTTTGCCGATAAGGTCGGTTTTTTTCCCCAGTTCTTTAACAACCTGGTGCACATGTGCCCCTGTTGAAAAATTGCGCCTCTAACGAAAAGATAAGAGGGGGAAAGAGGAACGCGACGAAGGAGGAACGTTAAGCACCGCAGGGAGATAACACTTTTATCGGTGTGGCGCCCAACGAGGAACGAGCTGAATCTATAAAACGCTCGAGAACCTACGTAGAAAAGTGTGGGAGGAACGGGAGTTCTATAGCATCACGTTTCAAGTGGCACTCTTCGGGGGGTCTCTCTTTCTCTCTCTCTCTCTCTCTTTCTCTCTCTCTCTCTCTCCCTCCCTCCCTCCCTCCCTCCCTCTCTCATTCTCTCCTTGTATATCTCATGGGCCTGAAATAAGAAGAAAGAGGTTGGTCTCCGTGTCGAGACGGTGACTCGACGAGCACCGAGAGAGCACCGAGCGAGTACAATGCCTGACTCTCTTGCCTCTCTCTCTCTCTCTCTCTCTTTCTCTCTCTCTCTTTCTCTCTCTCATGTTCTATGTCTACCTCTAGGCTTCTCTTGTCTCGTGGGAGGTAAAAGCCAGCGTACTCAATGTAATTAACGCTAGGTAGAAGGGTAAACCGCCATTCTCCTCCTCCACCTCCTCCACCTCCTCAACCTCCTCCTAGCCTCCCTTATCCCACCCTCGGCTTTCAGAACACGTTGGGCAACCGTCTCTCGAGACACGCCGACGCGTGCGAATTTCTACGAGGACCCTCCCGTTACTCGTCGAAATTGCACTTTCGCTACGGAACACCCCCTCCCCTTCGACATCGACATTAATCGACGCGTGTACCTCTCGCCCGTACCGACGTAACGTCGAATCTTCAACCTTGAGAATTTCGAGGGTCGAACGATCAACCGTAAGACTAACCATGTTTCATACGTTGATTCAATTATAACGTCCATTTTGTAAATTTATCGAACGTCTATAAAAATGAAGGAATCGTTTTACGTCCGATTTTTTTTTCACCGAGGGTCGATCGTCGAAATGTTTTTCGGATCGTATAATCTCGACATTATTTATCGCGTACGACCTTAGGTTTTCGCGTTATAGACGGAAATAACGTCGAATTTTATACGTCGACCCTTCGACCTTCGAGCGAGTCGAGAGAACGTTTATAATCGGATTCGAGTTTAAGAGAGTTTGAAAAATGATCTTGAAAATCGTTTATTGGATGAACCAAGAGCGATGGGTACGCGGTTGGTACGTGATTCGTGTCGTCTTCCAAGTTAAGCAGCATTTCACGCTGCCACTAGTTGGTGCGGTGACCGCTTAGCCCTCTACCGACGAGCGTATAGCGAGTCACTGAACGAAGTCATAAAGGTCATTCTTCCGGGAGTCCCGATGGATTTTCCTGCAAGGAGGACGTGTTAGACTTTGTAAGAGGCGCGCGGCTGCATCCGACACGCGTTTCCCCCAGTTTCCTCCTCGACGAATGCGCTACACGGTGTGAAAAGTAGTCGCCTGCAGACGCGCTCGAAAAGTGTTTGGTTAGGTGAAGTGAACTCGCGAGTTAAAAAGGAACTGGAAAATAAGAGAAAAAATCCCACGTCGTTAAAAATCTGAAAGTGTTTTATACGTTAAAAGCGATTAATATAATTAATTAAACATATAATTAACGAAACAATCTATTAATTGATTAATTAACCAAACTATCAATTGATTAATTAATTAATAGATTATTTCGACTCATCGTCGAAGTCTCGCGACGATTTATCCCTCCAGCGATCGGCGCATGCGCCGGCGTACGCGCTAACTTTAAATCCGTGGAAAACCATCGTAGTTCGCGCGTAAACCGCGACGCGTCGCGTCGATCGTTCGTTCGCGAATCTTACCTTCTCTCTAGTTCGTAACGCGACTCGAGCATTGAAAAATTAACAACCGCGAGAAACCACGAAAGAGAGAGAGAGAGACAGAGAGAGAGAGCAAGAAAGAGAGATGATAAGGAAGTTTGCTTTACGGAAAAAAAAAAAAAAATTACGATAAATGTGCCTCTCGTCGGTTCTATCGGCTGAATAATTCAAATTCAAATTTACAATTCCGCTATTCGCAACGGCAAGAAAAAAAAGAACTCTTTTTATTACGTCGTGCAACCAGGCTCCGGTTATACCTCGCGAGCGCAAGGCCACGAATGTGAGACGAAGTGTAAGAAAGCTAGAGAGAGAACAAAAAAGAAAAAAAAAAAAAAACGAAAAAAGCTTTGAAGAAAATTGAATGAAAAATGTGAGAGGGAGTGAAAGTGGAGAAGGAGAATTCGAGCCGGAGAAAATTGTGATTTTCGAACCCGAGAGAAAGGAAGAAAAAAAAAAGAAAGAAAAGAAGAAGAAAAAAACTCACAGGAATGGAAAATTTCCATAATTTCTTTTATTTCAAAACAATGAAAAAAGCAAGAGAGAAATTACGAAGATTTTCACATTACCTCGCTTCTTTATACACATTCGCGTATATTTACCTCCAGCCCCATCCCTCTCATCCCTCTCATTCAACCCCCTACCATCTCGGTTCTTATAAATACGCGCCACGTGTTTCTATTTCTTAGGCCGTCGTTATTGGCGAAATGTTTCAAGTTCGAGAAACCGCGGGCCGAAAGTAATTTTAACTTCGCGCACAACGGTATAACATTAATTCTTAATTACACAGGGAGGTGGGGATGCGGGTAGGATAGGGAGGGGGAGTAGAACAGTCCCGCGAAAACGGTAGATAGAAATAAGTTGTCTCGGTCACAGCTCATTCCCAAATGAAGTTACCGCGGTATTAAACGGAACTTTACCGGAGAAATTTTCCTGGTTAAATTCGACCGCATTATTTTCCGCACTGTGGCACCGAGAGATGGTTGCAAGAAATTCTCAACCCCTTCTTACTCACTCTCACTCATTCTTCTCTCTCTCTCTCTCTCTCTCTTTCTCTTTCTCTCTATTCCCCTCCTCGAGAGAAAAGCCACTCGGGAGTGCTTCTCAACGGTTAGATAAACTTAACTCGTTAGTGTTCAACCGCCAAGTTTTACGAGACAATGCCCTGGCCATCCAGGCTGCTTAAGGCTACGAACGAGAGGAGAGAACGTAAGAGGGAGAGAGAAAGAGAGAGAGAGAGAAGTAGACACCAAAAGCCGATTTATACTTTTTCACCTCGTCTGGGTGAGACAGCCCTTTTCCTCCCCTCGCATTCCTTTTTTCACAAGATTAAACTCGTTCTTCATTCGACTCGAGCCGTTCCCGTTACACACCTCCCGATCGGCTACGTATAAAACTATCATCCCTTACATCGACTTATCGTTACCTCGACCTCCCACGACCTCCTCGCAACCTTCCATGATACAATTTTAATTACGTAATTGTAACAGTTACGATGATAAACTGCGTACTCGATGAAATAAATTGCATTTTATCGGCATCCGGAGAAAATTCGCGGGCATGAGGGAGAGGAGAGAGGACGGGGGGTGTGGAGCTTTTGTAGAAGGGGTCAGGAGCGGGGAAAAAGCTGGTTTTCTCGCTATAGCCTCGTTCGATCTACCGGCGTTGCAAACAACTCACGTACGCTCGAAAACCGTATTATTTTCGTCGTTAAAGCTCGATATGGCGAAACTCACTTTTCACTGCCTCCCGTGAAAGAAATTAGTAGGGCATCCATAACAAAAATCGGGGCCCATGAGGGTTTAAATATGGATTCCCTACTAGGGATTTCCACAACACAATCGGACTACGCCCCGACAGGAAAATAACAGGGTTGGATTATTTATTCAAAAAAGGTCGTAGCGAGGTAAATGATAAGGGCCCAAACGGGATTCATCAAGGCAGCAGTTATTGCAGAGCACACAATATTTGCAAAGTTATTTAAACAATTTATAGTTCGGTAAAACACTAGGTTATACACAAATTTTAAGTTAAGTTATATAATTAATTTTATTTACGGTATATAAAATTGTATATGACTGTATATGAGTACTTTTATTTTATGTTGAAATACATAATAATTGTACATATATATATGGCTTCATCTTTATATGGCTTCATATATCATTAGATATAGACATAGTTTTCTTTGGTTTTATTCGCGTATGGAAGCATGTAAATCAAAAGATTGTTTATTAAAAGTTAACAAATTATGTATTGATGAAATATATATATATATATATATATATATATATATTGCATCAATACATAATTTGTAAACTTCATACATATAGATATATAGAAAGAGACGACATAGATATAAGCCATAAGTACGACAGAAAAATGAGCGTGTAGCTTCGCTCACGGCCAGCAGGTGGCGCATGGCCGCGCGCTTTCTCGCAAGCGCACCCGTCGTCCACCGGTATTATAAAGACGTGAGCAGGATGAAGAAAATCGTTACTCGTCTCCCGATTGCGCTGGCAAGCACACTCTTATGTAACATGTTGAGTAGTGCTTATCTACCAACGTATATATACGTTGTAGATATTGTATGTGTTTCTATACGTTTACATAGAAATATATACAATTCTATCGGGCCAATTTTTGTATACAATTATATATGTTTATATATATATATATATATATATATATATTCATTTTTATTCGGAAAAATTGTGTTCATTATTGCAAAACATCTCGCTTGATACATAGCCACTAATAAAGCTGGCAATTATAGGGCAGTAATAGGGTTGCTTCATGGCTTCGTTTCTATTCTGGCAGGGTTCTGTTGAGGCAACCAGCCGGGCCCTGATTAATAGCCCTGTTTAGGCCCTCATCGACAAAGTGTGACCGGCCCGCAAGGGACCTGATCGGGTGCCCTGTTAGGCCCCTTATAGAGTGAGGGAAAAATAATCGGGACCTAGTCTAAGCCCTGGCTGAATTCTTTCACGGGCTAATGTAATTAACGACCTTTCCTCTCTCTCTCTTTACCTTCTGAACAACTACAGGACGATAATAATAATGGTTACCTAGTTTTTTATTAAATTTCATTAGCAAACACGCGATACTTCGCGCAGGGAAAATTTTCAAAGGGTGGCCGATCTGGCCTCGATACCGATAGTCGCCCCGAATTGATTAAAAATTGTGACGCGAAACATATAGCGCATCATTTAGTCGAGGGAAAGTTTGGCAATACGCAGGAGAGAGAGGGAGGAACGATAATGTATTTTCAAATGAATTACCGATCGACAAATTGACGAACGAAATTAAAGCGACGATACATCATCGAAATATAATCGTTCGTACATTCGGCAATTATGCTCCGGTGCACTTCTGGCGTATATTATCGAAGGCTTTAACGGATAATATTACGTACGATATTGCGTGCTCTCTCGCTTCGCGAACAACGTGTCGGTGGGTTCGAAACGATTCGAGTCGACAAAGGCGAGAGAGAAACGTCGCGTATCGTTCGTGAATTAATCGTCGTGCTATAATCGCAATGAACCGTGTATAGTGGGTATCGATCGATAATCGATCCCGTTTTTGTAATACTGCAAACAACCCCTAGGAGGGGCTGGGGGTCGAGTTTCTCTCCGAAGGCTGACAGATATCGTTCCGTGTTTACGAATACGTTCGATGTTTACGCGAATGTTACAGCTTCTTCTTTCGATACCGTTTGATTTCTTCTTTTTTTCTTTTTCTTTTTTGAGAAAGAAATATTCGAGTTTTATGAAAATAGGCGGGTTTTTTTTTTTTTTTTGAAAATGTTCGAGATTTTAGGAGAATCGTTGTTTTTGACAATATTCAATGATTACGGAAATTCTGGAATCGCTGGTTTCGTAAATATTCGATGTTTACGGAAAAATTTGATGTTTACGGAAATGCTCGAATCTAGTTTTCGAAAATATTCGTTTGTTTGAAAATCTGATTATTAAAGCGACAATGATAGAAAAATACATTGTACATAGCCAGGGTCGGTAAACAGTCTGATAATCGTGTTTAAATTTGATAAACAAATAACTCTGAGCAGAGCTCTCGTTGTTATGTTCAGAGTTTTGTGTGTTGTTTGCGTGAATGTATTTTGTTTTCTTGTTTTCTGTAAAAAAAGCAGCTTCAAGCCTATATTTTTGTACAATTTTGCGTAATCGTGATGAGAATGCAGGAAGGCTTTATTATAAACTGGACTTCGAAAATATTCGATGATTACAAAAAAAAAGTTCGATGTTTACGAAAATTTTGGAATGTTGTTTTCGAAAAAATTCGATGTTTACAAGCCCCCCCCCCCCCCCCCCCCCGAATTTTGTCATCGAAAATATTCGATGTTTACGAAAATCTTGGAATGCTGTTTTCGAAAATATTCGATGTTTACGAAAAACTTTGTTTTCTTCTTTTTTTTTTCTTTACAAAAATATTCGCTTTTGTTCCCATAACCTTGAAATATTTACAAAAACCATTGTATATCCTCCCTCGTTCCAAAAATCCAAAACATAACGCTCGAAAAATTCGTCGATTAATGATTTTATGTCCTTTTATCGTTTCGTTAGGAAGCAATGACGAAAAATAAACGTCGAAATTGGCGACGTTTGATAGCCGGTGGACTCGTCGGAATAGTCGTTCTCGGTCTGGTTATCGCGGCGATTATTCTACTGAGCGGTAGTCCGAACGATTCAACGGCAGCCCGAACTACCGGGTCAACTGCAGCTGCTGTCACCCTCGAAGAGTGGCTCTGGGGTTCGCTCTCCCCAAAAAGCTTCAATGGCACCTGGCTCAACGGTAGGTACCTAAACTCGTCCACCCACTCGTCCAAACTCCCATCCCACGCAACCAAAATTCTTACGCGTATCGGTTCACCGAGCATTATGCTACAAAATTCCACCCCTTCTCCCTCTCTCTCGCCATTCCTGATTTCATTATTCCTTCGAGATGCTTTTTTCCCACTTTTCCCCTTATTCTTTTCTACCTTTTCTACTTTTGTTTCTTTCAACCTCGAGAAAACGAGGTCTGAGGAGCCAATTGGCCCCATAACCGGTAGGAACGTTAGAAATCCGTTGGCAACATTCGCACCGTAGGGACGATTTTGCAATGCACTCGGTGTTATCCGATACGAACATCGAAAGAGAGAGAGAGAGAGAGAGACCTCGGGGCCTGGAACGACCATGCCCAATCCTCATCCCCCTCCCTTCACCACTTTCCTCTCCCTCTCTCTCTCTCTTTCTCTCTCTCTTTCTCTCTCTCCTTCTCTCTCCATCCCTCCTCTGTATATCGAAGCACAGTTTTTCCAACGATTTTCTACCGGTGGCGGCCACGTGCGAATGCGATACGGAACGAGACGCGAGGAGACATTCCAGGGGGAATAATAACCGGGGAATTGGATGACATCCAGAAATGAAAGTAGGAGAGGAACGAAAAAGCTGACGAGGCCGACAACTGTACCGATGCGAGGGACAATAAGCGCGAGAGAGAGTGCGATAGAAACAAAGAAATAAAAAGAAAACGATAAAATAAAAATCGAGAACGCGCTATCCTCCCCCTCTACTTCCTCCTACTTTTGCCCCGATCGTCGAACTCCCGGTGACACTCTCGAATTCAATCGATATCCGCGAAATATCTTTGTATCTCGCGAAATACTTTTCTCCGCGTGAACTTTGTGCGCGACTTAGTATACTTTTTATTTCATCACATTTTTTTTGTTTCTTGTTTTTCTTTTTAATAGAGAGAATTTTTATTTTTCAACGAACCTGCTCGTATTTCGTTTTTTGTTTATCGCCAAACTCTCGTTTCAACAATCATCGAGGGAAAGAAGAAGAAGGAGCGTTTTTGGCGTTTGACATAAATTCTGGTTTATTCGTTATTCGCGGCCGAAAATACGAGCGTCGATACGAGGGAATAAAAAACAAAAATATTGCGACCAGGCCGCGCGTTCGTAGAAATAAACGGTATTATGTGCTACGCTAAATCATTTTTGTTTTTTAATACGAAAAAAAGGACGGCGTAACGCGTGACATTAAAAAAAAAACGACCGGTTGAAAAATCGTTCGTTCGAAAAATTAAGAATAATTCATTTTTGGGGAATTCGCGCGAGATTGGCGAGAAAAATGATTTTTCGTAAATCCAATTAAAATTTCGATCGTTACAATGTGGGTTATTTTTGTTTGTTATTTCGAACGAATTTTACTGTTTTCGTGCTCACCGGATTAATTAATATCATTTAGCAATCGTCGAAACGATTGTTGTCCGTTATAATTGTCAGCCGTTCCATATTAATCCGGTATCGTACCTCGCGCTCATGTTCATAATGATACAGTGGTATTTGGGGAATAGAAAGGTGAAGGGAGGAGAGAGGGGAAGATAGGGGTATGCCGGTACCAGGAGTTGATACTTCCCGCGGTAAATACACGGAACAAGCCTGAAACTCCGCTGGGATCGATCAATGGACATCGCGGTATGTTCGGCTCTCGTTTGCTCACCGGTATATAGCCGCGATCAAACTGCTGCTTTTGAAATTGCATCGGTTCGAAACTACCTCTAGCTCTATCTCTCTCTCTCTTGATCCCCTTTCTCTATCTCTCGCACTCTCTGCCTCACATCGTTTGCATGAAAATAGCATTTCCATCATTTTAAATTTGGCCATTTCCAGGATATTTGCGCGAGGCATATATTACGTTTCATTTTATTTATCGCAGATGACGAGATTCTTTATCGTGATCCGGAAGGAAATTTGTTGATATTCAACGTGACCTCGACATCGTCGAGATACCTCATGAAAATTACAAGCGCGGTGAGTAGGTTTAAATTTCCTTCGTTGTTAAGAGTAAGTTTTTTTTTTAGATGAAAAAGAAAAGTTGTGGTTATTGTAGGAAATTGGTTAACGATAGTCGATGATTCTGATGTGATGTTTAGAAGATGTACCTAGGGGGATGAGGTTAGTTTGGATATAAAGAAATTTCACTCGGCTACGACCTCTGAATTTTCAAAAGCCATTCGCACTTTTAGAAATGTTCGTCTCAGAGAGGTGTAATTTTTTTTTTGTCCAAACTAAATTTGTAGGGTGGTTACGGAATCGGAAATTTTCCGTAGAACACGATTATGATATTATTATTCTTATTTGATTGTATTTTTCCAGTCAAAAAATCAAAAAACGTGATAAATTCCGATTTTTTCAAGTTTTCATTGTAAAATTTTTAAAACCCCGGAATAAAAATATCATATTCGTGTTCTACAGGAACTTTCCGATTTCATGGGTACCCTGTCGGCCTAGTTTGGTTAAAAAAAAATTCGATTCATTTACTACCCCGAAGCTCCCAAAATCCATTCTCATCTTTATAAATGTGCACCTCGGAGCGGTGTAATTTTTTTTCATCCAAACTAACTTTGTAGGTTGTTTAAAAAATCAGAAATTTCCCGTAGAACACGATTATCATATTATTATTCTCATTTTTTTGTATTTTTCCAGTCAAAAAATAAAAAAACGTGATAAACTGTGTTTTTTTCAACTTTTGATTAGTAAATCGCAACAAAAAAATCAGTAATTCGAATATTACTTATAAGCTATCGACAAATTCCGTGTATAACGAATATCACATTCGTGCTCGCAATTTTTCGTAATTTTCCAGTTGTAAGATGAAAAAATGTAAAATTTTAAAGTTGCGCAATTTTTGCTCTCTCGGAAAAACTTCCTCGACGAAACAGCCACCATGTAGAAAACTACTTGTACGTAGAGCTGCGTGCCTCATGAATGAGGAAAAATTACGAGGGCGCAATGTCCTACAACGAATGTGTGCCCGGTTCCTAATTTATTTTTCATTCGTACAATGCAATGTCGGATTCAATTTATTTTCATTCGTAAAATAATTTAATTCCCCGCATTAACTTTCTTTACGTTCCCTGGTCTGGTCTACTATCCTCCGAGTTGATAACGCACTTTCAGCGTGTACTGCACGTCCTGAAATAACGAAAATAAACAATAAAAAGAAAAGGGCGCGTAAAAAAAGTAATTGCGGCGTTTATCCGTAGAAAAAAAGTCATTTTCCCACTTCCGTTAATAGTTTTTCACTCGTCTTTTTCAGACTCTGTTATCCAGTTTCGATCATCAAATTTCGGCGGATCGAAAATATCTTTTATTGGCTTCGAACTATCAAAAGGTAAGTGGAATTTAGTTGCAATAAAATCCTCCGGGAAGTCGATGAACCAAAGATATATTTCCTCCCCAAGAGGATTTTAATTGTTTATGCCCCTCTGGAGCTGCAGGCAACGAACCATCTCGATTTTACAAACACGCTAAAGTATATTTGCATTATAAATCCAAGAATCAACGACCCACGAATATTATAACCCCCTCCCCCATTTCGCTCGTCTTTTTCCACGTACCATTTTACGCGTCACTTGCATCGATTCGTTTCGTCGGATTTTCACGTGTTCTCGTACTCGAGGTCGTAAATATTTTTATATATAACAAGCCCTGCATTTCCCATTAAGGTATTACGACGCATTTTGATTTTCGCTTTAAACACGATCCGCTTTTAAGCCCTCGTTCGTTTATTTATATTTGAATTTTCGCTTATTATTATTATTATTATTATTATTATTATTATTGCGATATCAAAATTTCAATTTTCATTGCCTTATTCGAGAACCGCGCACGCGCGTATATCGCATCGCAAAAACACAAATTTTACAAGATACATCGTAGTAATTTTATCGAATATATCGCCTCGGTAGGAGGCAGAAGCGTCAAACAGATTTCTTTTTATTTTCGTATCCGGTTAATTGAAAAATGTTCCGTTCGACGAAAATAAAAACAAAATGGCAAAAATTGAAAATGAAGTAAAAATAAAAAAACGTATTACATCCGAATTGATCAATTTCCGTCGATATATCGAGTACACACCTATCGGCTATCGCGAGAGTAAATATCGAAATCCCGCGTCGCTGGAATCCGAGAGAGGCGTATCCTTCGACTCCAGCGAACAATGTTCAATTAACAACAAATTCATTTTCGCTCGTTTTCTTTTGTCCTTTTTTTTGCCTGTTTTCGCAACAAACGCGCTCGTTTTCAGTCGAGAGTTTTCAATTACGTTGTTAATTTACAATTTGCGCTTCGTCTCGCATTACTTTTCGGTCCAATCGCCGAAAATTCGCTCACAAAAACCCGTCAAAGGAATAAATAAAACGAAAAAAAACGTTTCTCCGGGTCCAATTTTCCAAAAAAAAAATTTGGAAAATTTTCCAAGTTTCCTAAAAAATCCTTCTCGTTTAAAATTTTCAACGACAATTCAATTTTAGAGGACACCATCCTCCTCCCCGACAAAAAAAAACCCGAATCTCTCTCATACGTAAAATAAAAATCGTACAAAACAGGCGAATAGAGACCCAAGCCTCTGATTTAAAAATACATTTTTTTTTTTTTAAATCGCACAAATCTACTTACGAGATTCTCGTAAAGCTCGTAAAATTTTCATCCGATGCGACGAAGAGGAATTGCGTCGGATCGGCGCGCGCGCCTGTATAATTTCCCGCTCTCCCCAACGAAAATGTTAAGTTTCGCGCTATCCCCCCCCACCCCCCCCCCCCCCTCTCTCTCTCACGCAGACAATCAGATGTAACGTTCCATTATATCTTCGGAACGCGTGTGCTATTTGATAGCAAATATGGGCGTACGGAAGAGACCGGAGGAGACGGAGGCGCGGAGTTGGTGGGCTTCGAGCAACGTGTGCATTGGCGAATGCGCGCCTATGCTGTACGAAAGGACAATGGGAGAGGGCTCCCCCCCCCCCTCCCTCTCTATGACGAGCAGACAATGCACACAGCTGGTGAACGTTCTCTCTCTCTCTCTCTCTCTCTCTCTCTCTCTCTCTCATCCCCCCCCCCCTCTCTCCCTCACTCTCGGGCAAGTTTCCTCGAGCCCGGCAGAATTTAAATCAGCGGATGACATTGTCCTACAATGCCCTTCATGCGATACCCCATACGTACACTCGCAGCATCCGGCGATCTGATACAACCGAGAGTTATCTACATATATATATATATATATATATATATATATATATATAGTCGCGATAGTGATATTCGTTATCATTATGATAGTCGCGTTATTTCCATCGCGTCTGTTATTCGTTATCGCGGTTCTCGACGAAAACTTTTAGCACGCGGGTCGAAGCGCTTGGATAAACCGAGATTTCGCGAAAATATCAAACACGGATTATCTTCGACGTTTTCCCCATTGTTATCGTTTGAATGGGGGGGGGGGGGGATTCTAAGTCGATCGAAGCCGCGTGCCGCTCTCTCTCTCTCGCGTTCCACGCGCATCGAAAACTTGGAAGTTTCCCGCCACTTCGATGTACTTATTCCTCGACCTTTGTGCTTTTGCAAAGCTTTGCCTCGAGGACGATCCGAGAACTTTTCGACGCGATTGTCTCGAGGTAAGAGAGAGAGAGAGAGAGAGAAATAAATATAAAGAAAGAAAAAACGTTTCGTATCGATTTTTAAAAATGGCGATTTAAATGATTTTAAATCGCATCGTTTTACTATAATCGTCGAAAACCCGTTTGCGGGTCGAAAAGTTTTTCTTTCGCCGAGAATACTTTCGTGCCCGCGTTAAACAGTTCTTTTTTCTTTTTTTTTTTTCTTTTTTTGTTTAATACTTTCGGTCGAGAAAAAGCACACCTGTCCCACTGTTCAATTATAAATTCGCTTCGGCCGCGAGACGATCGATCGCCTACCAATTGGCCTTGAGAACGACGAGAGTTTAGAAAAAAGTTTCCTTCTGACGTAAAATCGAAACGAGAAGCTTGGCGAAAGGAGGGGAACTAAACCATCGCCTCTCGTTTCCACCTCGAGCGAGCTTAAGTCGGACGAAAAAGGTTCTTAAAACTGGCAAAAAAAAAGTGTCTTTTTTTTCTCGCCTCTCTCTCTCTTTCTCTGTCTTTCTTTCTCGCGTTTTTTTCACAGCTCGTCAACACCCATGAAAGAAATACAAGTTAACTAAAAAAATAAAGCATTCGAGCAGAAAAAATTACAAATTTTAAATATTACCATCGGTCGGTAAAAAATCGGTTTAATAATGAAAAAATCTATCTACGATCCGTTTCTGCATATCATTGGCGAAATTCCGGTCGTGTCGCTTTCTACACTCGATAAACAAAAAAATAAGACACAAAAAAAGCGATAGAAATAAAAAAAAAAAAACGTTTCATATTTAAAAACAAAAGTCGGCATCGCGAGGCCTTATATAACGGTACTCTAAAAGCACTCCCCGAAGGCAGCTTACGCAGTTCCCGTACGTTCGATCAAAATAGCTCAAAGCCCCCTCCTCGCCTTTCCACCCCCGAAACTTGAATTATAAATTTATCCCCGTCGACCACATCGGCATAAAACTCTCCGGATAATTCGCGTGAAAACCCATGAAAATCCCTCCATTAACCCAAAAAGCGTGTTACACGAGTCGGTGACTGGTATAACTAATTCATCGGTAGAAATGTAAGAGCTTTTATATATCCGATCGTTGGTTTGTTCCGGTAACCCACACGCTTGCGTGAAACCCACCGCAGTCTTTCGCGCGTGTGCCGAAGAGTGGTTGATTCGAGAGAGAGAGAGAGAGAAAAAAAGAGAGTGCGGAAGAGAGAGAGAGAGAGAGAGGGAGAAAAAGAGAGAATGAGGGAGAGAGAGAGAGAGAGGGGAGAGAGGGAGAAAAAGAGTGAATGAGGGAGAGAGAGAGAGAGAAAGAGTGAGGGAGGGAGAGAGAGAAACCGTAGGTATCTACAACGACGAAACCGATCGTTACAGGCACGATTCCATCATCGGCAACTGGACCACCGGCCGGCTCAAACGTCACGTGATTAATGGTCCCCTCGTTCCTTTTTCTCATTTTTTATTTTTGTTTTTTCTTCTCGTTTTTTTTTTTTTTTTCAATTTTTGTTTCTTTTTTTTTCTTCTCCCACCCCAAGAAGAGTTAATGGAAGCAAAATAGCGTCGGACGACCATAAATCCTTCGGTATCGGGGTAACAATATTGATAGAAGTGTCACGATATACTAAACGCTATCGCGCCCTCGTACACCCTCCCCTCTTTTCTCTTTTTCCCCTATATACACCTACGCACACACACACACACGTAGAAAGACGCAAAAGTATATTTATCGGGAAAACGTCTATTTCTACTTCATTCATACATTCATACCTGTACAATGAATAATCGATTCGCCGATCGCTTAGCGCAGCAGGCATCCACGAGGGTGCCACGAGAAGGGGGAGAGAGAAGAGAGAAGAAACAAAATATTGTCGCTTGGGGGGTCTCTGACAAAACCCGTTGGAAAAAGCTCTCGAGGAACGATCGAAAAACGAATCCTTGAAAACTCGTGTGACGAGTCGGTTTATTTTTTTGTTTTATTTTTTTTGTTTTTCTTTGTTTCAAATTAACGTGCTAATTTTGTTTGCTTGCAGTTCTTTCGACACACCTACCTGGCACAGTACACCATCGTCAATCTCGAAACGCTGTGAGTGAACGATTGTTTCTTTAACGCTTTTTGCTGATTTTGTTTTTTTTTTCAAATTTATTTATTTTTTGTATTTTTTGTTTGTTTTTTTTAAATATCGTTTCCAACATATAAAAAAAATGTATCAGCTATCGTTGAGAATGACGAGAGTCGATATTCGATCGTAACTAAAAATACGAGGAGGGAGGTGAGAGATTCGATCGTCCTGTTTCATCGAATTTTTTATTTCTACGAGGAAGACCACCGGCACAATAGCGCTTGATTCGTCGCGATAATCGTCATTCGAGAGCTCGGCAGCCCCCCCTGGCGGCCCGTGTTGTAACAGCAAGTCACCGCGCGTAATACAAGTGACAATTGACCCATTTCGACATTGTTAAGACTCTCGGGGCACCGCGAGGGATCGAACGTAGCCAAAAGCTCTTCGAAACGAGAAATCGTGGAACGGTTTATAACCGGATAGTCCGTGTCCGTAAAAAAAAAAAAAAAAAAAAAGCCACGCGATACGAACCGAGGAAAATCCGCTGCGAATTTTATGTGTTTCGCTCGCTGGTGTTTACCGCGAATAATCGCGTACGTAGAATAAATTGGTCGCATCGTAGAATAAACAAAAAAACAATTTTTGCAAAATATTCTTTTTTATTATGATTTTCGATCGAAATCGATATCGATGAATTTTTGAAAAAAATGAGGAAATATAAATTATCCCAAGCGTCGAGTCGCAAATCCGTTTGATGATTTTTAATCAATGACAAATTTCGAATCTCCATTGCCTCGCGATTTTTTTGAATTCTTTTCTTTTTTTGAATTTTTGTCATTTTTTTTAATTTGTTTTTTGTTGTTGTTTTTTTTTACAGCGTGGAAATTCCCTTGGCGGTGGGAAACTCGACGAGTCTACAGCTGGCACTGTGGGCACCGCAAGGCAACGGGCTCGTCTACGTCAGCCAGAACAACATATATTACCGACCAGTGGCGGAAATAAACGATGATTACCAAATCACGACAACCGGAGTATTCGGAACTATTTACAACGGTGTGCCGGACTGGGTTTACGAGGGTGAGTGTTGTCGGGACAAATTACGTGCGTACGGGCGCAATCGGATTTTCGTTTATCGCGCCCCCAAGAATAATTTGCGAAACGGTGATAACGAAAACAAAAATGAAAGGCCTCGACGAGGTAGAATTAATGACGATTTTTATGGGAAGAAATGAAAAACTGTCGGAGGGCAAAGCTCGAATGAACTCGTCGCCAGCAAATTTGTAATTCGGATGAAAAGATAAAAATACCATTCTTCAATTTAGTCGTTGGTAGAGGTGATTAAGGAATTGTAGAAAAATTTTACAGAATTTTTATAATAGGTCGAATACAATTTACGAATATGACTCGTGTAATTAAGGAATTATATTTTTTTGAATAATTGATTTAAAAAATGTTCCAAATTGGGACTGTGATGAAAATTCTTAAACGTATTTATGAAAAGGACGTTTACGGTATAAAAAAAAAAACTACGGCTTCTTTTATTGGACGATAATAATATTCTGGGAAATTACAGAGGGTGGCCAAATTATTATACTCAAACTTGAATTTTGTTAGTGATGTTTGAAAAACTGTAGCACTGTGAAAAATGGTCGTATCAAGATTTAAAAAAAAGAATTTTGAACCTCCAAGATTCTAGTTTTGACATCTCCTAACGAAATTTGTTTACGAGCTTCGGTTATTACCCAATCATAAGACATAGTGCAGAAAAAATGTGCCAAATTTCGTCTATTTTTTGTTTTGGTCCACGGACTTGGACATTGTTGTTGTTTGCTCTTTTATTTATCTTTGTACGTCAATTTTTGGCTGAGATATCCGACTTTTAATAAAAAAGGATTATTTTTAGGAAACATTTTATATAAAAATAGCACGTACCTAGGGTATTATTATAGACACTTAATCAGTCTTATATATTATCGTTGAGAAAAAAACACGTTTTTTTAAAGAAAAAAAACACTTTATCGTGCTATAAAAATTGTTTAAACAAACTTTTTAAAAAAAATTGCAGGTTTAGCTAGAATAGAATTTAATTCTGAACATAACAAACGTTCATTCGTTTCAATCGGTCGTATAGTTTTCTCGCAATCTTTTCCGTAAATTAAAGAGAAAAAAAACGTAAAAACAAAAACTCGAAAAATCCCGCTTCGAAGTTTACCTCGCGTTCGTAATACCTTCTGGACGCCGCACCACTTCGGCTTATTGACCTCTACTTCGAATTGACCGCACTACTTCGAATTGACCTCTAAAACTTTGGCAAAATATTCTTAAATATATTTGAAATAAATATAACGAATAAAAAAATATATATTTTTTTTACTTTCTAAAATTGATGTATAAAATTCCATTCATCTCTGATCGATGGTTTTCGAATTATTTCTATTAATTAAGAAATAACTAACTTCCTTATTTCTTGATTAATATTATAAAACGTAAAATTTTCCCCAGAATATTTTCCAAATTCTGAAAAGAAACATAATTTTGTAAAGTTGATTCGTTGATTATTTTGTAAATGTACGCAAGCCCTTAATTATTCGTATAACCCTTGTACGTATTTACAGAGGAGGTACTGAGTTCGAACAAGGCGATGTGGTTTTCACCAAACGGCAAGAAACTTGCATTCGCTTACTTCGACGACTCCGAGATACAAGTAATGAATATACCGTTCTACGGTTATCCCGGAAGTCTGTCGTTTCAGTACACATCGACCATACCGATTTATTATCCCAAGGTAAATAACTTTTCGCTCTTTTTCTTGTAAATAAATAACCAGTGATGAAAACATCGTCTAATAAAAATAACACGTTTGTCCGTATGTTGTTCTTTTCCTATACAGCCTGGCACGACAAATCCTAGTGTAAAATTATACTACGTCGACCTCGAGGCCGCGACACGATACAACGCGACGCTTCACGAGATCAAACATCCACCGGAACTTTCACACTCCGAGAGAATTCTCGCCTCGGTTTCATTTCCAACGGACGATCTCGTCGCTTCAACGTGGAAAAATCGAGTCCAAAGTAGGGCCTACTTCAGTTTCTACAACGTAGAAACCTCGAGCGATACGACGGTAAGAAATTTATTCGTCTAAACGCCGATTTCTAAATCGTTGTCGTTGTTCCTCGATTTTTTCTATCAATTTTTTTATGTATGTTTTTATTTTATGATTTTGTATTTATCGACAGGCTTATTCGTACGGAGAGTTTTACTACGGACAGTACAGAAATTTATTCGTCTAAACACCGATTTCTAAATCGTTGTCGTTGTTGCTCGATTTTTTCTATCAATTTTTTAATGTATGTTTTTATTTTATGATTTTGTATTTATCGACAGGCTTATTCGTACGGAGAGTCACATGGTTGGGTCGAACAATTCGAAGCACCTCATTTCGGCAAAGACGGCACGGCTTTTCTCCTGATCCTTCCACAGAAACAGAACGACGATGCGGATTGGAGACAATTGGTTCTCATCAGTAACACAACTGGCGAAAAATCCGTCGTCACGCCACTGACTTCCGGCAAATTCGTCGTTACGGAAATAGTCTCGTGGGACGAGGCCAACGATCAAGTGTAAGAAAATTTCGAGAAGACGTTGGAATAATTCTGGGTGGATTATTTCGTCTTGTTCCAATGGTCGAAACGATCGAGGAAACAGAAGAATATCGTCTAAATTTTTGGTCGAGTGTATTTTTGTTAATTTTGTTTTTTTGTTATTTTTTTCAATGCAGTTATTATCTAGCGACGACCGAGAGCGATTCGGGTCAGCAACATTTATATCGCGTCTCCGCGCTGGATCCTGATCGTAAATCAGAATGTCTGAGCTGCAACGAGAGGCGAGAGACCGACAGCACGTACTGCTTGTACAACACTGCCACCTTCTCGACCGAGAACGGTCATTACATATTGACCTGCGCCGGTCCTGGTGTACCCGTCATCTCTGTTTATAACACCAAGGTAAGTCGACGTTCGTTCGACAACGACGGTAGTCGTTTAAATTCAAAAAGGTTGGAAAAATTGTTCGTGAGGATTTTTGCATCTTCGCGAAGAATTTCGCCAGCGTTTCGAGACCCCAGGCGAATCTCAAAACGTGCACGTTCCGTGGTAAGAGGAAATAAAAAATGGGAAAGCCCACTCTGTCTTGGAGGAAAATTTGCCAATGAGGAAAAAAACGTTACGAGGAAATTCTGCGCACGTTTGTATTCGCAGTATTTTAGATTCCTGCTCGGAACTTACGGTTTGTCTTTCGTAACTTTTCTAGTGACTGTTCTTTATTTTCTAGTTAAAATAATTTTCTAGTTAATTTTAATTTTCTAGTGAAAATAATGTTCTAGTGAATAAATTTTGTAACGTGAATTACACTGTTTTTATTTTATTTTATTTTTTACTTTATTGCAACAGAACGCCAGTAAAGTTTTTACATGGGAGAGCAACGAATCCGTGGCGGAGCGAATGTCGAAGAAGTCAGAGCCTTCGATCAAGAAGCTCGCAGTTCCAATACCAGGTGGATTCGAGGCTCAAGTGCGATTGATTATACCACCGGGAGCTGACTTGAGTGGAGCAACGAAATACCCAATGTTGCTTTACGTGTACGTATTTCTCGGTAGTTACACTTTTCTCCCTGTCTTTGTCCCTAGCTATCTTCAAACTTTATCTAAAATCGATACTTCTAATTCAGGAATAAAGTTGTTCTATAAATCTTACCTCTATTTCCCAGACTGTGAACGTGACGTTATACGTTGAACGACGATAATTCTCGCGACATGATTGCCCAATGATATTTCAATAAATTGAACTTTGTTTCTTTACGGGTTATTAATTATAAATTCGATCTCGTAACAAGATAGAGCAACTCGAGACAAGGGTCACGTATCAAAAGCAACCGGCGAGCCTAATGAATTGAAATACCGCATCTCTCGGTTAGTTTCACAATTGTAATATATGTATATCGTCGATCCTTACAGATACGGTGGTCCAGATACGTACCAAGTTACCGAAAAGTTTAACGTCGACTGGGGAACTTATCTGGTTACCCACAAGAACATTATTTATGCGGCGATAGATGGACGGGGCTCGGGCCTAAAGGGAAACGCGATGCTCTTCGCCGGCTTTAGAAACTTGGGAACCGTGGAAATTTTCGATCAGATCAGCGTAACGAGGTGAATATTATTATTATTATTATTATTATTATCATTATTATTGTTATTATTCACGAAACTAACTGAACAATTCGCATTCTATCTCAAGCTAGTTGAATTGTTTATGACAAAAGCGGGCTAATAAATTTTCCTCCCATAGAGATAAATATATACAATGTACAGGAATGAACCCGGCGTACCAAGAGCATTATAGGTCACAGGACTGAGCACAATACAATATAGCGTTTCAAAGTTATATTTGTGCTGCGGTTACGAAAGTGCGCGTGTCCAGAATTCGGCAACGCTGCAGAGAGGACACGGAAACTCCGACGATTCTACGATCTCTTGGCCCACTTCCAATTCTTCAATACCTATACCTATTGTCTTTTTTTCTTTTTCTTTTCTTTTTCGTCGAATATTTTTATTTTTATTTTCATTTTTCATTCTTTTTTTCATTTGTTACCTCACCGCGACGCGACGAGCCAGTGAAATAGCCATCTGCAAGACCGGTGGTAAAATCTGGTCGAATAGATTAGTTTTGTTATTTATAAAGAAGTCTAGGGATTCAATAGGATATTGGAACCTTGAAATATAAAAGAAAAGTAGTTGGCTTGAAATATAAAATAAAAAGTAAAAGCTCTGGTCTGTTTGCCGAGATCGCATAATGTACCGTTTGGTTGTTAACGAATACGTATGTGTTTGTATGGGAATTTAGCACTCGGTTTCACTTACCGAATAATGGGTCGTACTTCGTTAATTACAAAACGGGAGAAATGGAATTTGGTGGCGTGAAATTACGAGCCAGTGAAACAGCCATGTGCAAGACCGGTGGTAAAATCTGGTCGAGTAGATTAGTTTTGTTATTTATAAGGAAGTCCAGGGATCCAATGGGATATTGAAACCTTGAAATATAAAAGAAAAGTAGTTAGCTTGAAATATAAAATAAAAAGTAAAAGCTCTGGTCTGTTTACCGAGGTCGCATATTGTACTGTTTGGTTGTTAACGAATACGTATGTGTTTGTATGAGAATTCAGCACTCGGTTTCAGTTACCGAATAATGGGTCGTACTTCGTTAATTACAAAACGGGAGAAATGGAATTTGGTGGCATAAAATTACGAGCCATTGAAACAGGAATCTGCAAGACCGGTGATAAAATCTGGTCGAATAGCTTAGTTTTCTTAATTTCAAAGAAGTCCAGAGATTCAATCGGATCCGCTATTAAAACCTTAAAATATAAAAAACAAAGTACTTATTTCGTGTCATAAATTGAGGAAATATCGAAAGGTGGGTGAATTTACTACATTGGTCCATTGTTTCAGGAATTTGCAAGACAACTTTCCATTCATAGACAGAGATAGAACAGCGATATGGGGCTGGAGTTATGGCGGATATGCGGCCGGTATGAGTTTAGCGATGGATCAGGAGAACGTATTCAAATGTGGAATGTCCGTCGCACCGGTCACTGACTGGGCCCTCTACGGTATGAGAATTTCGTTCGATAAACATCTTTACGATGCTTTTAAACGTCACTTCTCTCGACGTTCTAGTTTCAATGATTATACAATGTTGCGTCCAACGAATAGATTCAATTTACACCGAGCGCTTTATGGGTCTGCCGAATGTCGCGGACAATCTCGTCGGTTACGAGCAAGCTCAGCTGGTGAACAAGGTCGATAACATTAAACCCAACAGTTACTATCTCATACACGGGACTTTGGACGACAATGTTCATTACCAACAGTCACTGATGCTCGCCAAAGTTCTCGAACGAAAGGACATACTCTTCAGGCAGCAGGTAACTTTACATCCTCTCTAAAAATATTCTCAAAAATATATCTCACGGTTGTTTCGTCCCGTGAAACATTTGATTCTAATTTCTAATCATCAGCGACAGACAATTTATCAATTTTTATATTTTTATCAATGAATAACTTCCTGTAGATTTGTTTTTGTTCTTTCGACATCAATTGTTCCGGTACAAAGTGATCTAGGTTGAAAAAGAAAAAAGTGAGATGCGCTTTAACAACGATTGTTTCAGACCTACACGGACGAGGATCATGGAATCACTCAATCACGCTCGCACTTGTACCACTCGTTAGAAAATTTTCTGGACGGTTGTTTCGTCCACTGATGACCTATAAACGACTATATTTAATGGACGTTTGAGCAACGAGTCAATCAGCACACACTATATTATTACGACAATTGTTAGTGCAGTATGTCAAGTGCCACCGGTCTGACTTTCAACTGATTGTAAATATCCATTAAGCCTGTACATAGTTTATGTACGATATTGTAATTAGATTATTTCTGTACATAGTTATATTACATCGATTTTACGGACCTGTGTGTGGTCATATTACTTTCCGCTATATGCACGAAACTCAAATTTTCTTTATCGATATGAGAAACAAAAATAATAATAATCCGTAATTCATTCGAGATAACGATGAAAACATGACGATGATTGCAACAATGACGAATTTGCATGTATAAATACGTACTTACTGGCTCTACCGAAAATGGCCCTATGTAACGATTCTCTTTTTATTCGACTTGAAAAAAATTTTTTTTTGCACAAATTTCACCTATGGTGCTGTGTCTTTTCTTAAAACTAGCATTTATATATTTGTTCCTTCGTTCTTACAGCTATCGGTGAAATAAAAAACTACTTTCGTAAATTGGTGATATTATTTCGATCGGGGGTTAGCGGGTCGATTATTATCTCACGATCAAGGGCGAGTAATCGATGCGAGACAATAATTTAAGTACGTACAACGAGCGACCCAAAGTTTGTTGGGATCGAGTTTATTTTTGTTGGATAACAATGGAATAATGATAATTGCGAGATATACAGAATGTAATCATAAAAGTACTTTTATAGAAAAAAGAAAATGCCGGTTATGAATTTTCCGTTTCTTTGAATCTGAAATCATACAAATTTGTATTTGGTATTGGATGATCGTTCATTTAGCGCAGCGACGTGGGAAAAATGAGAAAAGTACTTACTTGCATTTAGTACATGTATAAAATACAGTTTGACCTTCATCCGCCGATCTCAATTGAAGAGTCGCATACGACATTTTATCATTGTTACACTGCGGGCATCGCCGATCGATTACAGGCCCTTCGGCCTCATCTTCATCGCCATCTTCTTTTTGTTTGGCCGATGCATAAGTATCTTTGGTATTGAAGTGAAGCGTGTAAGACATGGCCATGTCTCCAAAAACTTGGTACCGGGAATGGGACGCGCATTGGAAAATTCATGAAACGATTAAGTATAAAGATAAACTGCACGCGGAAATAAATTTGTTGTGGATGTTTATACAAATATAGGCTGCAATATGATCCCACGGAAGTTATAACGTCGTAAGTTATGACAGCATATAAACAATAACAAGGTTAAGCGCACGAATGATTTTTTTGAGGTTATGTGGTGTTCAGTTTGTTTTTTTCGCTACCTTGTTAAAAGGTAATGAAGTATTTCATTTGTTCCCAGCATCTGCATGATGAAATTACTTCAAAATTTGGCAGATTCATTCTAGTAATTTAGATTCACTATTTTTTAGGAATTTGAGGTAAAAATTTTGTTTAAATGTGATGACGAGAAATATCTTGATTTCGATGACATCGAACACGTGGTAGGACACTATACGAGTGTATGAATTAAAATTTGTTATGATTCCAAGAGTTCCTACCATCGGAGCCCCATTTTCTGTGGCATCCGTAACACGTTACACCACCTCTGTCACCGAGAAGTGGCAATATCGAGCCACAATCGGGACAGAAACCCGCAGCAGTTGTAAACGAAACGTTCTCCAGGTCACTATCCATTGTATCACCTTTACGCGCCTAAATATTTAATTCATTAAACAAGAAAATCCGATTGTAATCACTGTAAAGCAGTACTCATAACAGTCGCGAGTTGAGCAGAGAAACCCCATTACTGAAAGGGCCAGTCTCCACTTTACAGATTAGCATTTTTAGTTCACTGGTAAAAGTGCCTGGTAGCATAGAGGGCAGAAGTGTTCATAAATTTTGGGACGACCCGTAAAACCATTGAGCTGATTATCTTAACAATTTTGTGATCATCGTGTTCTTTCTGTTTTCCGCGATATTTTGAACTCCCTATACATTTTCCTATTTTGTCCTAGGAATTTTAATCTTCCTTGTATTTTCTTTTGGATTTCCTCAATATAGCCATTTTCTCTATACCTTCTTTTTGTCCTTAGTATAAAGACAAATATTGATGACAGAAATGACGAGAGTCTCTCGTGAGTGGACGATGTTCAACACTGATACAAATAGAACACAACCTAATGTTGCTCGCACACTTGCGATTGACCACTACAAACGTGATTCGGGTACAGACGAATACATAATATTATTGACAGTGATGCAGACGATTTTATAATTACGTTTGATGAACAAGCCATTTGCTTGTTTGCTGTCGTATTATAAATGTGAATTCATTACCAGCGTTTCCAATCAAAATAACTGTCAGACTTTAAGATCAAGAAAAACATACTTATTTCAGAAAAGTTCGAATATGTGGATTTTTTCGAATTTCATGAGTGCTTTGATAGGCATAACCCTAGTTAATTCACAATCTACACTAGGGACACGGGGGTACGTAAAAAATGTGCGGTATTATGGGCTTAAGCGGTAGATAAGATAAAATTTGCTATTCTCACTCAACCTACCAAGAGTGTAAAAAAGGCTTATATTTTTAACATCAAAACGGATCACATGAGCAATCGTGGTAGATTTAACGTTGCTCGTACAGCTTAAGAAAATATTTAATTGATTCAAAAATAAAATACGTAAAAATGACTCACGACACAGATACGTAAATAATTAATTCTCGAATTAAAAATTCTTATTTATAAATCTCATAGCATAGTGTAATACTGTCGATGACTAAACTGTAAGTCAACACAAAGAGAAATTCTATGCCACCATAGGGAAAAAAGAAAGATGCTGTTCGACTTCAGAAACGTGTCTAATGTCGATAATTGGATCGAATCGTCGGACACCGTTCGTGAAGTTGGAATGTCGAAAGCTACTCTGACTCTCCAAAAAACCCAGTTGTTCCAAAGAGCAGTGTTCTTCACTCTACTAAATCCACAAGCTAATGGTGCTGGTTTTGCCGGTATGAATACTTGGACGAATTTCGATTTGACTGGTTACAACAGCATCGAAATGTCCTGTCGTGCACAGGGAGCCAACGAGAATTACAAAATCGTACTTCGACACAAAGGCATGGATGTCCATTCTGAGATATCGTACGAACAATTCTTTTCGGTAAGAATTTACGAGTTTCGTTTAATTTCATAAACAGATTTTCCTAAATATATGTCCCATAATCATTATTGGTGTGGGACGTAAAAAATGTGTAACGCCATATTTCTCTTATTGTTAATATATTCCCCCCCCCCCCATGACTTGAACATTGTAGGTATCAACGTTGGAAAAAAATTTTGGTACTGTACGATTGAATCTGTCGGATTTTAAGGCATACTTCCGTGGTCGTGAGATACCTAACCAAGATCCTCTCGATATTGCGAACATTACTATGTTCGGAATACAAATTTATGGAGGGGTTTACTTACCAATAAAACAAAGAGGCGTATCTTCTCTTGAAATCGACACTATCGTTGCTACCACTTAAGGAAAATGCAATATTTAGAATAACAATGTTTAATCATATTATTCTGACATTATGTATTCTTCAGTGATCAAATAAACATATATTTTCATTATTTCTAGCTCATTTAATTTTTGTTGTACATCGGGATTCCATCTCGAATATACTCCAAATACACCCCATGTACAACTCTAATACAACGGTTCAAACGCATGCCCAAAAGAATCCGAACGCAACCCGGCAAATCCCAAAAATATTCCATTTGTCTATTGTCACGGAGTCATGGATAATGAAAATTGTACTTTATATCAGGATGGAATAATATCGACATATATTGATAATATAAAAATTTTAATGCCAAACTTACTCTGAAAGAAAAAATTATTAGTTTTTATATATAACAATTCTTTTGAAAAGTTAGACTTCGCGAATTTGGCTAACTGGCTAAAGTCACGGAGTAACTAAGTTCAAACGATTTTTATTTACTATTGTAAACATGTTACGTGTAAAATGATTAACCCCAATAACCGAATGGTCCTAATACATTGCTATACATGCCATTCCTCATATTAATATACGACAGCCGGTAGTAGTGTACGGTATCACGCGAAGAGACGGATGAAGACGACGGTACCAAAAGGTACTGCCTTCGTTGAGCAATGCATGCGAGCCTGCTATTTTATATACGAGTATAACAAGGACAAGAAAAATTTGGAAACGATCGATTGTAAGATGTGTCATGACGACGAACGACAACCGTATATATACTAGAGGAATATTATTACCCAAAGGAGACACATATAGATATAACTATATAAGTATTACTCGCGAACTTTCGGAGAGGTTTCTCTCCAGTTCGTTGTTTTATAATCTTGATGCTCGAAGGATCGTGACATGGTAGCTTCGAGCACAGGGTGAGCTGAGAGTATAATTATTTTTTCGCGAATTGCCAAACCTTCTCGTCTATTTGGGATTTCTGTGTACAAATTTTCTAGATCGACTACGAGCGCCCAGACCCTCTTCGATTTTACGCGAATCGGTTTGGACAACGTGTTGTCGGCTTGGACGGAAAACTCGGATACAACGAGAAACACCGGAATGTCGAAAGCTGCTCTGGTTGTGCAAAAAAGTCATGTGTTTCAGAGAGCTGTATTGTTCACGCTCTTAAATCCAAAGAAAAACGGTGCTGAATACGCAGCTGTGCAATGTGAGACGAACTTTAATCTCGGTGATTTCAATAATATTTCACTCCGATGCCGAGCTCAAGGAGCTAACGTTAATTACAAAATGCTCATGAGACACAAGGGTCTCGAAAAGAATTGTCTGATCTATGGTCAAGTTTTTACGGTAATGCATATTTATTTCACGGAAGGATATTAAGTTGTATGAACTTTCCTGCAATTTTTTTCACTTTAGGCACCTACAAGTGAGTTTGCGACGATAAAATTGCCGCTGACAGCTTTCAAGCCTTACTATAGAGGTCAAGAATTGTCGGTAGAGTCAAATCCTTTGGATGCAACAGCTATTACGAGTATCGGATTGAAAATCGACAAAGGACCTTACCTACCGGAGAATCAAGATGGCGTCGCGGCTCTGGAAATTGACTGGATCAAGGCAACTAAATGACGATCGTTGTCCACACTGATCTAACAGCTGTTTAGCAACAGAACAATCAATAACGAGATACTGAATACCTATGTTACTTTGTTTCCGTTAGGAACGATACTGAAATATATTGTCATGCGCCCTCTGTCACGATAATCCGAACATATAAACAAACAAACGACAGCGCCCTCTCTAGCTCATCACGATCGCTTTGATACAGCTGACTCGTAACGATTATTAATAAATAATGTATTAATAGAATTGAAAGTCATTAATGTACAATACATGTAAATTATTTATACAATTCAGCAGACAGTATGTAATGAATAGGAGATATATGAAATAAAATAAAATTGACAAACATAACCTCAAGTTCTATTCGTAATTCGGCTGCTACGAGTTATGATCAATGTCAGCCCTATTGCAGTTTACATTATTCATTGCAGAAACTTTCGCACATACCCCAATAGAAAAAAACATGACCAGGTAGTTTCCGACTAGATACATACATAATGTAGACGCTAGTGCGTGTATAGGTGCAATAAACGCGTACCAAGGTTGAGTTGTGTGCAAAATGCAATATGGCGCTGGGTGACTCGAGTGAGGTGTCAAAGGTCGGCGCATTATCGTCCCATTTCATTCATCTTCTGTGTACCTATAGCATAGTTAATCCACGTTTTACAATTAAATCATACGTACAAAAGAAATCATTCTCCAACATTCAATTCGACAAGTGCAGCGACCGTTGCGATAAAGAAATGGTTAGCGAGGGTTTACATGATGGAGGTAATGTGTGCGATTGAATTTTTTCCTACGTTTTAAAGAATATTGTTTTCGATCGGTTGATCCTACTTCATAATAATTTTCGTGAGGGTTATCGTCTTTGAAGTTGACAAAGGAGAAAATAATGTGAGTATTCTTTTTTTTTAAAACGCGTAGGTCGCGGAACTTTTTAATCACGTCAACGAGGGTATCGGTTCTTATACATATTCGCAATGGATCGTACCACTATTGGAGCAGTATCAAACGTCGAAGGTGCTGCTGATAAGCGCCTTCGTCGTTTTCATCACGATTCTCATCGTCTCCGTAACAATACTCAGAAAATGGAAGAACAAAGAATTTCTCCCCGAGGTCAAAGAATTCGTGGGAGTTGGTGGTGGAAAGCCAAGATTTCGAAAACGTGACAAAGTTCTATTCTATGGAAGAAAGATGTTGAGAAAGGTCAAGTCTATAGGAGGTCAAGTACATCCGACGGGACAAGGCAAAAAGAGGCGCGCTGTGATGAGATTTGCCAGAAGACTGTTGCAACTCAAGAAAGAGACCGTTCCTCAACAATTGAAGGTAAACTGTCTAACAATCAACTTAAGTAACCAGATGACTACATACTGTCCATTTCTTAACAGAAAATTTCTCAATATTATTTAATTACGTCTCAATACTAAATGAATATTTTTCAAAGGTTTTGGAACCACCCGCCGAATATCTGGAAGAAGATTTGGGTGCCGGAGATAGAGTACCACCGGATGCTCTCTACATACTCCAAAGTATCAGAGTATTCGGTCACTTCGAAAAGCCTGTTTTCCTCAAACTCTGCAAACACACAGAAATCATGAATTTACCAGCCGGTACAGCGCTCTTCAAAATCGGCGATCCCGACGAGAACGTATTTATCGTTCAGCAAGGTTTGGTCAACGTCTATATAACGGGGTCGGACGGTTCTCAGATACCCTTGAAATTAGTAAAAACTGGAGAATCTGTAACGAGTCTCCTCAGTTTTACCGATGTACTTACGGGTCATACGAGTACCTACAAAACCGTATCAGCGAAAGCCGTCGAGGACAGCATCGTCGTTAAATTACCAATGCAGGCATTTCAAGAAGTATTTCAAGATCATCCCGACGCCTTCATTCGAGTTATCCAAGTCATAATGGTGCGCCTCCAGCGTGTCACGTTCACAGCGCTACATCAGTATCTCGGTTTATCGGCCGAGCTAGTCAATCAAGGAATGCACAAGAAAAAACAGAGTCCTTTCTCGGGTTCGCCGGTTCGCTCGAGAACGCGGGAAAATTTTAATGCACAAAGTTCCGATATTATGTCGACCTCGTTTACCGGTACATCCGAGCAGCATGACACTCTGGAGATACCACAGTCGTTAAACGTTGGGGGTGTTTCGCAGCCGGTGCCGATCTCGGGTAATCGAAAGTACGTACGGATATCTTTCTCTCAGAATTGGCACAGTTCTTTTTTCTATAATGGATATTTTCACTATTCTGACATAATAGGAAAATGATGATATTATAATTATATTTTAAAATTGAATTTTCGAAAAAGAAATTATGTTTACTAAAAAAAAAAATTTGGGTATGAAACATCAAGTGTGCCATTGCTAGATCAATGGCTATTATTTTTTTGCATAACATGAATTATGTAACACTATTTTCAGAGCGAAAACAAGCCTCGATTGGAAATTGATAATACCAAGTCCATCGTTTGGTCAGAACACGCCGGATATGGTACCGGAGTGCGACGCTCATTATTCGATGGGTCCTTCAGTAAATTCCCAGCAGCCAAGTAACAACAGCGTCAACAATGCTTCCGGTGGACCGGACTTGACGCATTCGTCGGGAATCGGTGCTGGTTATGCCAGTAGAAAACGATCAACGAACGAAGGACCGGCACAACCACCGCTCGACGAGGCGCAACTTGTTCAAATCGCCACTGAAGCTTTTGTCAGAGAGCTTGGTTTGGAGGACGACTCGGTACTAAAAGACGGCAAAGTTCAGATAAGAGAAGTGCCCGCAGGGACGTACCTCATGAAAGAAGAATCACACAAGGTAACGATATTTTACAAACAAAAAAAAACAAATAATATTTTATTAATCAAAAAACTTAACGTTTGATACGTAACTCACCGATTGCAGGACGTTGCGCTTGTTTACGTGGTCTCGGGATCGCTGATAATTTCTCAAAAAGAAGGACGCGACCCTGGCCAAGAAGTTCACATGTTCAGCGCTCATCAAGGAGAAATAGTCGGCGGTCTTGCGGTCTTAACCGGCGAACCATCGTTTTACACGATACGCGCCAAGCACACGAGTTGCATAGCACTCCTTAGCAAACAAACGTTTTTCGCGATAATGCGCGAACGGCCGACGGTCGTGTTGCACGTGGCGAACACGGTCGTGCGAAGATTAAGTCCATTCGTGAGACAAGTAGATTTTGCTCTCGATTGGCTATTTCTCGAGAGTGGTCGAGCGGTTTATCGTCAGGGTGACGAGTCCGATTCCACGTTTATCGTACTTAGCGGTCGTCTCAGATCGGTCATAACGCACGCAGATGGGAAGAAAGAATTGGTCGCTGAATATGGCAAGGGCGATCTAGTAGGAATCGTGGAAATGGTCACGCAAACGAGACGCTCGACGACGGTGATGGCTGTGAGAGATTCCGAGCTCGCGAAATTGCCCGAGGGACTTTTCAACGTGATCAAACTCAGATATCCAATCGTCGTCACGAGACTCATCAATCTTTTGGGACATCGTATACTCGGTTCATGGCAACAAGCGACCGTAAAGACGTGCAGCAGTAGGCAGTGAGTACCACAAATTTTGTAGGAATTTGACAATTTTTCATAATCGTAAAATTTTTGAGGAATTTCTTGAAATATAAAGAATAAGATCGTAATGATAAAAATATTAACAACTTGATACAGACGTCCAGCTGCTGCGGTCGATGCAAGACCTTCCCAAGTTAATTTTTCAACAGTGGCGATAGTCCCAGTTTCCGAAGATGTTCCACTCACCGCTTTCACGTACGAACTCTATCACTCGTTATGCGCTATTGGCCCTTGCTTACGTCTGACCTCCGACGTCGTGAGAAAAGTAAGTTAGAGTAATCTGAAACTAATTTATACCGAGTCACTTTATGTGTTTTTTTTTAAAACAAGCAAATATTTATTATTCTTCGATCATTGCTTAAAAACTATATCACGACTATCTGAAAACAGAGTTTAGGTGTCAGCATAATGGAACCGCTGAACGAATATCGTTTGACATCCTGGCTGGCGCAGCAAGAGGATCAGCATCGAATTTCGCTCTATCAGTGCGATTCGAATTTTACCGCTTGGACTCAACGCTGCGTAAGACAAGCTGATTGTATTCTGATCGTCGGTCTTGGTGATCGTCCTCCGACCCTCGGACGTACCGAGCGCGAAGTCGAACGATTGGCTATGAGAACGCAGAAGGAATTAGTTCTATTGCACAAAGAGCAGAGCGGACAAAGACCTTCAAACACGGTACAGTGGTTGAACATGAGATCTTGGGTATCGAGTCATCATCACATACAATGTCCTAAGAGAATGTTCACGAGACGATCGCAATATAGGATCGTGAGTATATAACACGAATTTTATTCAGTTTGGACAAGCTTACGAGAAATTAATTGTTGCGCAAGTTAATTATTTTCAGAAATGTTCTTACGTTGTCCAACTTTTGTATTTTGCCAGAACGAATTGTACTCCAAGGTTCTAATGTCGGAGCCAAACGTGCACAGCGATTTTAGCAGGCTCGCTAGATGGTTAACCGGCACATCGGTCGGTCTTGTGCTCGGCGGTGGTGGAGCACGCGGTGCCGCTCACATAGGAATGCTCAAAGCGATTCTCGAGGCGGGAATTCCAATCGACATGATCGGTGGTGTTAGTATAGGAGCGTTCATGGGTGCTCTATGGTGTATGGAAAAGAACATAACCACCGTGACGCAAAAAGCTCGCGAATGGTCAAAGGTAGAAAATCAACAACGATAAAACGTATTTTACTCTTTCGATTCAATGAAAATCGATATTTCAAGACTCTTATTTTGTTTGTACTTTAACAGAAAATGACACAATGGTGGCGACAAATATTAGATCTCACTTATCCTATGACCTCGATGTTCTCCGGCAAGGATTTCAACAAAACGATACAGGCGACTTTCAGCGATACTTACATCGAGGATTTGTGGCTCCCGTATTTTATAATAACCACTGACATCACCGCTTCGTGTATGCGCACGCACACACATGGTCTGTATTCTCGGATAATTCATTTATCCGATTCCCATTGTTCGTTTGTTTTCACGCAGAAAAGAAGAAGCAGCAAAAAAAAAGAGAAACAAATTCGTATAATTCACGTTTTGTCGACTAAAGTCTTCGTCTTGATAAGCTTTCTCGTGTCGATGTTTCACTCACTCTCTCTCTCTCTCTCTCTCTCTCTCTCTCTCTCTCTCTCTCTCTGTGCGCTGTTTGTGTTAATCGCTCACATCGGCCCAATGAACAATCGAGCAAAAGAAGCACTCGTGAAAAATGCACTTTTTGTTCTCGTAATTTTAACATTCATTATTTATCGGCGACTAACTAACGTAAATCGTAAAAGATTTTGCGCTGGTTCTCTCGCTGTCTCTTAATAGTAGAATAGTTTGGCTCTTACACATTCATCCTTCCTTTCAATAATACAGTGTACATTTTGTGTATAAAAACCAAAAAAATCTATTGTCACACTTGAAAGTTAGCTGGAGCATTGGTGAAATACACCGAATGCAGCATAATCGCTTTATTCTTTTTTATTTTAATATGCTGCGGGGGCGAGTTTTACTTTGTGGATGATCACTGTTGACGTACTCTCCGTTAAGGAGTTCTCAGAACATAGCTCGGAGAAAAGAAAAGACATTTTTTGAGCCAAAAGAAGTTGTTCTTTTTTTTTTTATTTATTCTTACCGCGGGAGAACCTTGCTGGTGGAAGTTGACTCGAGTCAAGAGCTTATAAACCTTCCACGCTCCTTATTCGCGTTCATTAAAATATTGTGCAGCTGCAAAAAAACAACCATTTCGAAACAAAGAAATGCCGGAAAATAAAATTTGATTATTGGGTCGAATGTACGAATATGAAAAGGGATGTAAAACTCTGTGATTCGTCGTGTTTAGGATCGCTGTGGCGGTACATTCGGGGTTCGATGTCATTGTCCGGTTATATGCCACCCTTGTGCGACCCGACTGATGGCCACCTTCTCCTCGACGGCGGGTACGTCAATAATCTTCCAGGTAATTTCGAACTGTACAAAATCTGGAAAAAAATCAGTTTAACTCGACAGAAGCTTTTAAAAAAACACTTTGGACAACGTCCATATGTTTGATCTCGGGGATTTTGTTGATTCGAAAGTAAACAAAGAAGAGAAAAGAAATATGTGTTCATATTTCTATCTCGGATCGATACGACGAGTCTGAGGAAAGAAAACAACAAAATTTCCCTCCGACGAGTACTCGGGTTAAACTGATCGTTGCTCTCTCCGCCGTCTTACTCGCTGGCTATTGAAGATCATTTTTTCGATTTCGTCAAAGATATCTGACCTACGAGTACTTGTCGACGCGCTCTTATCTCCGTTAAAATAATACACACGCAAACACAAAGACCTTACCGAAACGACAAACATTTAGGACGCAGTAAAACTCGCTCCCGTTGATGAAAAAGATGCATCGTTGAGATTACTGAACGGTCTAGTTTCACCTTGTTCACAATTAGGCTTACTATGGAGATACATTCGATCCAGTATGACCATAGCGGGCGTTTTTCCTCCCGTTTGCGATCCTCTCGATGGGCATCTTTTGGTCGACGGGTGTTATGTTAACAATGTCCCAGGTATTCAGTTTTCTCTATGACGTTTTGTCTTTTTTTTTTCTTCTATCTACAAGAATTATTCGATTGTTAATGATGTCTTTAAACAAATGTTATTCGGTTGTGGCTTACCACGAAGCGCATTATGGTTACATGTAATGCGAACTGTGTGTGTGTTATAATAATGCGGTCGACGAGTTCCAGGTAAACCCATTAATATATAAAACGTATTTACATTCCATACAAGCTGACGAAATGTTGAGGCAAGGGGCACATCACATTTTGGCGATTGATGTTGGATCACAGGACGACACGGATCTAACGAATTACGGGGATTCGTTGTCCGGCTGGTGGCTTTTGTGGAAGAGATGGAATCCATTCGCGACACCGGTCAAAGTACCAAATTTGCCGGATATACAATCACGACTTGCTTACGTCAGTTGTGTGAGACAATTGGAGGAAGTTAAGTCCTCCGATTATTGTGAGTACATAAGGCCACCCATCGACAAATACAAGACTCTGCAATTTGCGAATTTCGACGAGATCAAAGACGTCGGTTATCAGCACGGTGAGAAAACGTTGTCCATTCGACTCTCGCAATTGAGACCAAACGGTGTGTTTAAATTTTCTTCTCATTCTTTTTACAGGAAAAACGTATTTCGAGGGTCAATCCAAAGCCGGAGTTTTACCAAGATTTAATGCTGATCGAGAAAAGGCAAGGGCCCTCAGAGCTAAGAATCAAGCGGTCAATCAGGATCACGTTGCATCGTCGTACACGTTCACGGATCTGGCACAAATGGTTTGCAAGGTTTCACGCGGCAATCGATATCCCGACGCGGATATGGATTCTGACTCTGACGAGATGGAGGAGTACGAGGGGGATCTCGAGGAAGACGCACAAGAGGTTGGCTACGCTTCTGAGCCAACCGCTGGAATCTTAGATCAGGTAATTGGTCAAACAAAAATTACAAGGCATGGAATTCTACCGTGTCCGTTCAAGAAATTGGCAACTCCTGTATACTTACAAACAGAATGGTTTATTTATCTCATAATTTATCTGAAATTTGTAAAAAAAATATTGCCTGAGTTGATTTTTAATTAGATTTTGTTATTTAGAAAAAGTAACGTCCGTTTCAAGGTAACTCTCGAATTTTCAGAGTCCCGAGGACAATCGTTTGAGACGACGAGCTGGCGTATCTCTGAGTCTTTCCGACACCGAAGCTGAGTCGGAGCTCGAGTATCGTCCAAAATTATTTTGACTTCTGATCGCTGAGCACAGTAATTTATTGTCATGAAACATTTCACCACCGTGTTACGTAAATACCAAAAATCTGTACTATGCATTAACTATACGACTATGGTTGTTGAACGTATAACGTTCTTGATGAGCGCACGTATTTACAAAAAGTACAAAAAAAGAAATGAAAAGAAAAAAAAACGTATCGATCCCAAAAGTCGTACTCGGCAGGAAAAGCGATCAGTGTACAATTTCTTTAGAAAAACAAGGATAACGGAATGATCGCTCGTCGCGATAGAAAGAAGGAAAAGCCTACTGACTGATACCAGTTACCGTTACGATTAATATTATTACTTAAATATTGTTTAAAACGAACTGTAAACGATATAATACATAACGAATTCTACGATTTGTACAAAAAAAATATTGCCTTCTTATTTTCTATCTTACAATTAGTTGAGAATAATCTTTGACTATTAGTGAGATTCTTAGTTACGATTTAGTACTTATAGTCAGATCTGGGTCGATAATGGCGAGTACCGCACCGACGAGATGAAGAGAACCCGTTACGAGTAATTGGATCTTTTCGCTCGAATGATTCTTCTCTTCCTTAATTTTATCGAGTGCTTGACTGACGCTATTCGCGCAAATTGCATCGTCACCCCAAATACGTCGATGCTTATGGCATCTCTGCATAGTTTCCTCCTGCGTAACCGTATAATTAATCTGATCAACGATAGCGAGATTCCCAGCGAAATTCGGTACGAAGTAAACTTGATCAAAATCAAGAGAACGAAGAATATCGAGAAGGGTCGAGGCATCTCGATCCCCCGTTGTATTGAATATCAAAATACGTTTTCCCCTATGATTTTTCGTGGACTTGGCGAACCACGAGCCACAACATTCGAGACTCTCGGTGGTATGAGCTCCATCCAGATAAAAGTCTATATAATCTGTTCGTAAAATTTGCGTTCTACCAGGCCATTTGCAACTCGTGAGCGCCAACGCCGCGACTTCCAGTGAAAAGGCAGCCTGTTTGTTCTCTAATCTAGAATTCATCCACGTTCGTGCCAAGCGAATAGCCATAGAAGCGTTGTAGGACTGAAAATCAGCGTTAATTCCAAGAACAGGCAACGTACCATTGGGCCACGAATAATCGCTGATCGGTGAAACGATGCTCAAAGAACAATTTTTCTCTCTCGCTCGCTTCTCGAGCATTTTCATTGCCTCCTCCTTTTGTGGAACGCTGAAAGCCAATGAGCCTTTTTTAAAAATGCCTGATTTCTGGAAAGCTATAGCTTCGAGCGTGTTGCCGAGAAGACTCGTGTGATCGAGTCCGAGGCTAGTTATACCGACGCAAACGGGATTTCTCACGATATTGGTAGAATCGTGCTCACCACCGATTCCAACTTCGATTATCGCAACATCGATCGGTTCTTTCGTAAATATGTGGAACATGAGCAACGTGATGAATTTGAAATACGGTGGCATATCGCCGTCGTACTCACGTTGGTCGTCCAATTTTTTATACAATTTCCAAAAATACTTGGTGAATTTATCATTGTCTATCGGTTTTCCATTTATTCTGAGTCTCTCGGTGACCGAGACGAGATGGGGAGATGTGTAGAGTCCGGTTTTAACACCATGGGCTTGTAGAACAGATTCTGTGAAGGCGCAGGCTGACCCTTTTCCCTTAGTACCAGCTACGTGAATGACGGACAGCTCATCCAGTTGCTCCAAACTGATTCCTGACCTAAAAAAAAAGAACTTTTGTCAGCGGAACGATGAATATAATGATCATGCCGTAAGATGTTGTCCAATTTTTTTCTACCTCTGGATATACTTTCGCATTTGTTGTAGACTGTCGTTCGAGTTTGGATTATGTTTCTTCTTGTCGCGCAGGTAAGCGGCATTGCTCTGAAGACCGTTCAGCGCCTTGACGGCCTCCTGGAAATGGGAAAATATTAATTCGAATAGATTAAGATACAAAAATGCTTTTTGAGGGTGTTGAATAAAAAGTTATTCTAGAAAATTCAAACTCACTTCGTAAGTGCCAAATGTGCGAGAGGCGCATCCGTTCACACCAGTGTGCACCATTTTCCTGGATAGAATAAACATCTGAAGCATTTCGTTGCGCAATCAGTCAACATAGCGGATAAGGCATTATAAAATTTAGTAAAAAGAAAAAGAATCGAACGGTTCCAAGACTCGGATCTGTGTCAAAGGTTAAAATCGATGATATCGTGGGGTCAGGAATAATTACGTCTTAAATTCTCCAATTAGAGTGGTTAGGTTGGAGTTATCATTTCATAATTGTCGATCGCAAATTATACATTAACAATGTGTTTGTGCGAATTAGCGATTAATATTTAATCTTAAGCTATCGTTATTCATAAGAAAAAACGTTATTTAATAGATTTACCATGGCAAACATTACGATCGTTGAAAGGATGTTTTTGTGCGCAACACGCAGTCGGAGCGTTAAAACGCGGGAATGCGGCAAAATAGATCAAAAGAATTATCAATGATACTTACCACGAGATTTTTGTTTCAAGTCGAATTCAATGAAACATATTTGTACAAAAAATGTTTCATTCTTTCGATTCGAAACGGAATTTGTTTATGACAATCTACAATAATTTTTGTCGACACTACGTTTATTGCTTTATTACAGTCCCTACGACGCGAGCCACGTGTTCGCGGCAAGTCGAAACTAGCAGACGACGCTTCATTGTGTAATTTCATAACGAAAAAGTCCGATAGATCGCGGACCGGACGAAATATCTATTGAAAAGCGAAACGATTTTGCCGCCTAACAACAAAAAAGACTCGTGAGTGCTTATGGTCGATAATGTGTCGACTGTCGTTGCGCCCGCGCCTGTCACTTCTCGCTTCTCCGAGACGCAGAAGTTTTCTCGATCTTCGCAGTAGCATTGCTTTTTTGTCATTAACAACCAGTAGCAGAAACAGTTCTTCTGCCTCTTCATCTTTCTGCTGGTCCGACAAGGTTCGTCGTAATACAAGCGTAATGGCAGACATGACAATGAACAGTACAAATTCCAACGGGATGGGATCATCGCGCAAAATGTCATTTGGACTCAACGGGAAGCTCAATGGTATCGAGGGTAAAACACCTTTTCTTATCGGTGTTTCGGGCGGCACAGCCAGTGGCAAGGTGAGAATCACAATTTTTCCGAAACAATGCAATGACATCGCGGCCGCTCACACTCCTATGACTCACGAGCATCACGCGATTATACTCGAATGCCCTTCTAACCTCATTCTTTTGCATGCAGAAACTATACTCCTCGAATTTATCGTCGTCTGCATTTTTTTCATGCGGTCGTGTATTACAGATATTACGACGTTCAGAACGTTAAGCAAATTTAATCAGTCGCGTATTGCACATCAGAATTTTCATTATCATCGTCGTCAGCTGATTTTTCATATATAAACGAAATTCACGTACATTTCTGCACTAAAACTGGCTTATCGCGTCGTATGATAATATACATGATATCTTACCCACGATAATGCCATCAATGAAACTTCTCCTCTGTTTTTCCATTTTAGTCCACCGTATGCAAGAGAATAATGGAAAGACTTGGTCAGGTTGACATGGATCATACAGAAAGACAAGTTGTTTGCATATCGCAAGATAGCTTCTACAGAGATTTGACGACTATGGAAAAGCTTAAAGCTGAGAAAGGACAGTACAATTTTGATCATCCAGATGCTTTTGACAATGATCTGATACTCCAGACGTTGCAAGACATTCTCGCTGGAGTAAAATGTGAAATTCCTGCCTATGATTATAGAACCAACAGCCTGTGAGTGTTTTCATAAACTCGTCACCTTAACTGTAGTCTACCTAAGTCGAATCGAAAGTATTTATAGCTACCTACAAAAATCGTGAAGAAACTAAAAATGCTCATAAAAATGTCGTAGGCTAATGAGTTATCGTTCTATGAATTTTTGCCTATAGATTTTTTTTATTATTTGTGGTATAATTATATTTTTCCTATTTTTCATGTTCTTTTCATCATTTAATTTTAGTAATAAATTTCTTAAGTTATTATTCGTTTAGTATGTGGAGGATTTACAAATTTCGCGCGAAGAGTAACTCATTGGTCAAAAATAAAATAATCATAAATGTTCGAACAACACTAGGTGGGGAAAGTCAAGCGCAGGAGTAAAAGAAAATAGTCGTTTTACACAAAAAAAACCATGCTATATTATTCTTATATTATTGTACAAAGCAGTCGTATTTTTCTCTCTAATAGCTATTGTAATATTAATCCAACACTGGAACAAGGACCTTTCGGGTCTAGGCAGGTCTCTCAGTTCAACGACGTCGATCAGCAGTAGTCGGGGTAGAGATAGTTCTTAGCAAAGCACTTGCACTTGAGGCCAGCACCAAGTTTCTAAAAAAGTAAAAAATTGAAAATACAAACTTAAACGAGATTAGGATTTTTTCAAAGTCTCTAAAATCGAAGAAACTCACCTTGCCGCAATATTTGCATGGTGGCGGCGGTGGAGGAGGAGCAAACGGATTTCCATAAAGACTTAGTTCATAATCCGGCAAATAATTTGCTGCGTAAGGTGGCAAATAGCCCGGTGGTAGAAAGCCTGGTGGTAGATAGCTCAGTGGTGGAGGGCCCGATCGTGGATACGATGCTGGGTAAGCCGGTGCCGGTGGCGGATACAACGGCGCAGGATAAGGGTTTGTACCCACTATAGATAGCTCAAGCGCAGTTGGCGGAGGGCCACATGGAGGCGCAGGTGGCGATGGTGGTGGTGGTGGTGGAGGATGTGCTAATGCAAGTGCGCTCAATGCAAGCGGCGCGAGATGTGGAACTGATGGGCAAGTGCAAGGTCCTGTACAGATCTTGCAAGCACTCGTAGGTCCAACCGTTACAAAAACAACAATCAAGGCCACAGCCAACAGAAAGCTGCCCTTCATTTTTTATTCTTCGTTATTCTTTCACGACCACAATTTTAACTATCTTCGACTTTCCAGAGTACAATCTTTTACGAGATACACTTTAAACTTGATCTCAATTTAATCTGATAACCAACATTCGAATTTCGGTGGCTTTTATACAAAAAGAAGCATGATATTTGTTTCGGCGTTGTTATTTGGTAAAAAAAATAAACATTGGAGATATCAGCAGAATAACGAGAAAAAAAAACATATCCGGTATTTCGTAAGATTCTCCGCACATTCACGAAACTTCTGTTTATATGCGGAATTAAAAAATTTGTACCCGCCGTTTTTTGTTTTTTTCGAGGTCGCGAGTATTTCATTACACTCAATGATGTTGCAATATTCCTCGCTAAGCTTATGCTCGGTATTATCAAAAAAATGTACAACATTTGCGAATTTATTCGTGGAAGGAAACAAATTCCTGAAACTTGCGAAGATCGTGAAAATTAAATTACAACGATTCACGAATGAGAAAAAAAATCGTATTATTTTGTTTCAGCGTCAAGGATCAAATAACGACGATATATCCCGCGGACGTTGTACTTTTCGAGGGAATTCTTGTATTTTATTTTCCGAAGATAAGAGATCTTTTTCACATGAAACTTTTCGTTGACACGGATTCGGACACTCGATTAGCACGAAGAGGTATATCTTTCTTTTAAATTTATATATTCGTTAATTTTAATGGAAATTTAAGTATTCCGTGTAATAACCGAATTAGTTAATTCTTAGTACCCAGAGATATAAAGGAGCGAGGCCGTGATTTGGATTACGTGCTAAATCAGTACATGAATTTCGTCAAGCCAGCGTTCGAGGAGTTCTGTTTACCGACGAAAAAATTTGCCGACGTTATCATACCAAGGGGAGCTGATAACACAGGTAAATGAAAATTCTTTTTTCTTTAAAATCCTCTGGTTCTCGACTGATGAATGAAAATGACGAAAGAAGATGAAATCGTTTAAACGATCTTTTCTTTCCTCAACATTCTCTCCATACCTGGTATATTATCGATTTGAATTAATTTAACGTCATTGAATTCATTTCACGATACTAAATAACACGAATAATCGACCGTTTGCATATTAAAAAAAAACCGCAACGAATACGACAAACGACGGTGATACGATCGTTGATAATTGTTTGTTAAACCCTCGGACTTCGACCGATATTATAGAATTGGGAATACAATTTTTTTTTCTTATAAACTATAAATAATCAACGGGATTTTATGAAAAGCTCGAACGAGCATGAAAATTCCTTACCGTATGTTTCGTTGCATGCGAGCGAGAGGATATTTCTTTTTTCCTATGGGTGCTGCCCGGGTTATTCAAGATATTACTTTGTCTTTGGCTATGTTTGCTCTCGGTGCACGCAATAGATAAAGTGTCAAACTCGAAATTAATATGAGACGCCAGAGTCGAAAGTTTAAAAAAAAGCAAGAAAAAACATACATTCTTTGGTTGTTGTATGTTTGCAGTGGCGATAGACCTTATAGTGCACCACATCTGGGACATTTTACGTTCGAAAAAGGCCGAAACTGTGTCCGGGCAGCATCCATACATCTACCGGCGTAGGCGCACTTCGGCTTCATCCGACACCTTCAGCAGATAACTGATTTAGAAAAAAACAAACAAAAAACGAAAAAAAAGAAAAAGAAAAACAGAAAACTAAAACGAACCATGCATGATCACACAATCTATCCGCGCGCACCGCATATATATATATTTTCTTTTTGTCTTATATTTGTACATGCAACGAGGGAAGACTATGCATTTTTTAACGATCGCTGTATCAAGAAAGTTGTGCCTTCGACTAATCGATGATTTAAGCATTCATTATTCCTTAAAAACTCGCCAGGTTAATTGATCGAACCACGTTTTTTTTCTTTGTTATATGGGAATAAGCACGAAAAGTATTATCCTTCAATTCCTAAAGTTTCGTAATGAGCTGATTTCACATTTTCCCTTTGAAGAAAGAAAAAAAACAGACAACGTATTGAATTATCGAGGACGTAAAATATTTTACGCCGATGATATTTTACGACTGCTCTATTAATAGGACTGAGATTTTTCACGTATTTCGTGATATTGCATTAAAAAAAATGGTACTGGGTATGTATGGGTGTGTGTGTTTGTGTTGGGTCAATTATCGTGGTTATTTTCCTTCCATATTGCCCGTCGAGTAGACGTAAAAGATTGAATCTTTAGTAATAAAAAAGATAATAAAATTTGAAAAAAAGAGACGATTTCATATGCGACCATCAAGGCTGAAAAAGTAAGATTTCTCGAGCGTGATGCGCGACAAGCGTCGAACCTTGTTCCGCCTTGATTAAAAACGTTATTCAGCCTGCCCTGCCACAACGTAATTTTAAAAGAAACAAACAAAAAACAAGAAAAAGAGAAAAAAATAAGACCAACAGACCGTAACGATAGACTTGAGTAATCTTAAGAAGCATAATATTATACATAAAGACATATATATACGTAAAGACTTCGAAGTGTACAAATTAATTTGAAAATTCAATAAAACGAATGTCCATCAGCCGATCATCCTCTTATCGCAACATCTACCACCCATCAACAAATCGATCATACGCCGTTGTTTTTTTTTTCTCTTTCCAAGTAATTGTATCAATTCTTTTATCGTATTTATGTTACAGTGGCCATAGAGTTGATAGTCCAGCACATAAGAGATTTGCTAAGCAACCGGAGTAGGGTTAACATGGAAGCGGATTGTCCGATTAGTCACACGGAAGGAGTTTTCAGGAGACCTCATTAGTTAATTCGTTCGGTTTTTTTTTTCTAAATAAAAATTGCACCTCCGAGGGACGTTTGCATCAATTGCCAGTGGGTGACATCGTAGGTACGTACTACGCGTCCATTTCTCGATGGTGAAAAAGAAGGGACATGCGGTTCGTACCTATAATACCTAAGAATAGTTATCTCACAGGATCAATTGATTATTAAGTTTCTCCAAAATATTTTTTCTCGAATTTCTACACCTCGAGCGTCTTTCTATTTCGCTATTTTATATATATATATATATATATATATATATTTATTTATTTATTCATGTGGTTAATCATAATTGGCAAGAATGAAAACAAACGTTGAAATGCATTGTCCAAATAATTGTAGAGAGTCGTGATATCAATGGTTTAATGTAGGGAAAAACAAAAAAAAAGTGTAAAATAGATTCCGTATGTTAAAAATGGCCTAGTTGAATCCTGGGTTCATTGAGCTGAAAATAGCATACACATAGCACATATATATATATATATTTATCCAGTGGGTTCTTCTTATATAGTACTACCAGAGATTAAAAAATTAAATGAAGAATTATGAGTGTCGTACCTTCGATATTTTCTTGCGTATTTTTCAATTTCTCACTGGTAATACAATTCTATATTCATACCGTCGTGAATTTCATCTGAATATTATTCCGTCAAGGAAAAAAATTTCAATGATTTGCGCGTATTTTACTTCGACGAGCCGAACTTCGAGTTACAACTTTGTCCGCAATGCGATAATCGAACCTTTCACTTTGAATTTATAGCGGAATATTTAACTAATATTACCCATAGGGTTTATGTTACGTTTACAAAAAAAAAAAAAAACTGTCTAACACAATAGTCGCTGCTATGACAATGAAGTAATAGTACAATGTTATCGGAGAAAAAGAAAAGCATAAAATATCTAACTTTTAGGCAATAATAGAGAAATATAAATACATATATTTTACTGCTCTATAGAAAGGATACAATCCTGAAGTTTTATATGATCCTTGTAGATTGTGTACCATTTTTTGAGAACAATTTTTTCCCAATGAGTTCCAGTCTGTGCCGCTATCAACTTCTTCAAGTCTCCTATCGTGTCATCGGGATTACATTTGACTCTGACTTTTTTTCCTAGACGATCGTTGCACGTTATTTCTAACATTGTTCGTTAGTCTACCCAAGGAAAACACCAAAAATACATTTTTCTTACTGGCAACGTCCACACTTCGGAAAAGTTTGAATATTGAAGGTTATGTTATAAACAGTTTCTAAAAATCTATAAATAATTTATACGAAACTTCATATCGATGGAAAATATCATCAACACAATTATTAGAGAGATAATGATGCAATTAAAATATTTTATACACGCTAAATGTTTGTTTACCAACGAAAGTGTGATATTTATCGCGGTCTATCTTTCTAGTTTGTAATCTACGATAACGAAAAATACCATTATCGACTCGTTTTTTACCTCTGAATCTTCCAGCTTTATCGTTAATGAAGCGTTGATGCATACAAGTGCTTATGGCTTGTGTAAAATAAGAATTCTGAAAATCGCGCACAGCCGTGACAATACAAACGAACTAGCCGACAACAAATTCTAATGGTACACTAGTGAAGGTACATGTGGAAGGGGAAGAGTTTGAATTCCAACGTAGATTGTGCATATTATACGAAAAATCAGCGTTAAAATCTAAAACAAAATGGCAAAATATTTCCTGTATCTCATCATTGGCATGTCAACAAAACAACTGTGACGTTAATAAACGTTTATAAAACATTTTCGCGAAACCTGTTTCGTATATCGACAACTGTAACAATGCTGACGTCACATCCGCCATAACTATAAGATCCACATATACATATATACATATGTTCTCGCTACCCGCGGGAATGTTCAATATCAATATCTTATTGTCCAGAATATCAAAAGGGAATTCCTTAATTCCATAAAACTAATTCATAAACAAATTTTAGAAGCGTGTAAAAGCGAATCTCGCACACGTAATTGGGAATTGGGAATCAATTGGGAAAAAAAATATAGAAGAAAGGAGCGAAAGATGCGCGTGGCAGTTCGTAAAATCGCTTTCTCATTCCGAATTGCGGTCACTTGACCACGTAACCCGGAAGTTGCGTATTACAACGATATCTCCACATCATTCCGGGGAGCGATGCATTTGCGAGTTGCGTGACCGTCCGCGGCGCGATATACGGGCTTCTCAATTAGTAGTAGTATTAGTACAATATTGTAGTATTATTTTACACCAATAGTATAAGTGTATCTCAAGTTCGTGAATACGCGTTCGTCTTACGTGCGTGGAGCTCCTTGGATCTGTCGAACGCGCATGGGAGTACGTTACGTGCGTGTGCGTACGGATCTTCGTGTATGCGTGTGTTTGTGTGTTGACTGCATGGGTACTTTTTTTTGGTTTTTTGAATAACGCACGATGGTGATCCAACAAGAGGTAATATCGAAAGCGGAAGAAATTGCCGATCAGGTAAATATATTCGTACATAGACGAGGGTTATACGTCGTTTTAAAACACAATCTCATCTATGAATTTTCATAGAAAAATATACGATTTATTCCCATGGGATACAGGTGTTCTCCTGTCAACGTCATCATGACCAGCCTGTTGTACATATTGTTCACATATTTTACATTACATTTAACGACACACGACTTATCGGTCACCAACCATCAAACTAAACTACGCGACATATGGTAAAAATTAGTTTGCCCACCTTACGTCTAATTTCATGTAGCAGGTTATGAATAGAATAACGGCGTTCTTGGTATAACCAAGTTGTTCTGGCGGTATCATTTCCTTCCCCGGTTTCGTTATCGTCCATACGCGTATCATCGTTATGAAACTTGTTCGCGATAATTAATCGCTATGACTTGCTTCCATGCGAAAAAACACACCTCCGTCTTTTTTTCCTTAATTTATGGATACATCGACACTTCTAGTCCAGGCACCAGATAAGATCTGTATCCATTTTGATATTACATCAATGCCTTAGTTTTATCACATTTCTTATAATATCGAGAACACAAGATTCGTAGACACTGTCCATTAAAACTTTCGGGTTTTTTCAGTTACAAATTTCTGTAAAAAATAGTTAAACAGACGATATATTTTTTTTCATTAATATGTGACCAGATTCGACGAAAAAAGCTCGATATGCGGTAGTCCGTAACACCTTCGGTACCCAAGTTATAAACATATTTCAAAATCAATTGTGGTGAATAATGTTTTTACCCATATTTAAGGAAATACAACAATAAGCGGAACAGCGCAACCGAAATAGGTTTAGGACTCCTCTCCGAGCTCTCGACGAACGCGCAAATAATTGACCTAATTTTTTTGTATTGATTTTCATTTTTCTATGTTTTCAGGTGATAAGAAATGGAAAGCACGTATTACCGACTCTTGCACGCCTGTGCCTTATCGCGACCTTTCTCGAGGATGGTCTCAGAATGTGGTTTCAATGGTATGAGCAGAGAGAGTACATGGACATGTCCTGGGGATGTGGAAAGTTTCTCGCGACGCTATTCGTTTTTATAAATCTCGTGGGACAATTGGGCGGTTGCGTTATGGTCATAGCGAGATGGAGGGTCAGCATAGCTTGCGGCGCACTTTTCTTCATCGTTGTACTTCAGACTTTTGCCTACAGTATCCTGTGGGACATGCAATTCCTCTTCAGAAATCTAGCTCTTATTGGAGCTCTTCTTCTCGTACTCGCAGAATCGCGAGAGGAGGGAAGATCTCTGTTCGCCGGCGTTCCAACGTTAGGCGACAACAAGCCCAAGAACTATCTCCAACTCGCCGGCAGAGTTCTTTTGGCTTTCATGTTCATCACTCTCATTCGTTTTGAGATTTCCTTCATGCAAATAGTTCAGGATATTCTCGGCGGCATTCTCATGGTCATGGTCACCATTGGATATAAGACAAAGCTCAGCGCCCTTTTGCTCGTACTTCTTCTTTCGGCGTTGAACTTTTATGACAATGCCTGGTGGACTATTCCCGATCATAAGCCAATGAGAGATTTCCTCAAATACGACTTTTTCCAGGTATACTTATTATTGATTATCAGTAATAATAATAATAATAATAATAATGACAATAATTGTTATCATTATTATGATAAGGCAGTAATAATAATGGAATCAATATTTTTCAGACCCTCTCTGTTATCGGAGGTCTCTTAATGATCGTTTCCCTCGGACCCGGGGGTGTTTCCATGGACGAGCACAAAAAGAAATGGTAAAAAAACATCTCAAGCCACATCATCATCGTTCTACCGTCATCGATGAGGCTCCTCGATAAGCGAGCGGCGCACGAGGGGTCGAATGTTCCAATTTCTGTTAAAAAAAAAACGAAAAAAAAAACCCTCTCCAGCTCAACCCACTTACTACCAAGCTGCGGTAGTGAACCAGCGAGAATTCGCGCATCACGAACATACAAGCGGCAAAAAACGACTTTATATCATAAACAAGAGAAAAGAAAAAAAATAAATAAAAATATCGCGGGGTTGGAAAAATGATTGACATTTAGCATTGTTAAAGTTAATCACCCTAGATTTTAGGTACAATAGCATATACTATTTTTACTATAATATACAAACACAAAATAAAGAGTAACGCGGGAATCTTAAAGATTCTTTCTTAATCAAAGAGAACGATGAGAAAAACAGAGACGCGTGGGCCGAACTGTTGCACGGAGGATAACGAAGGAAAATACAAGAAAAAAAGTATAAAAAACGAGTCGCAAGGTTAAAGCAAAAGAAACGCAGGAACGAATGAATAACGCATACGAAGACTAATTTATATTATGATTAATAGCATTGTACATACGTAGTGGGTACATTTACTATTGTGAAAAACGAAAAATATATTTTTGGTGTTTGTTTTTGTTTTTCTTTTTTTTTTTCGTTTTTTGTCTTACTTTGGTAAAATCCGGTATACCGTCTGAAAATGTATGTATTTCTAAAAACACATACTAATTATTTGTTCCTCGCTCTACAGAGAGAATGCTTCGCTACAACTTTTGTCGAAATAATTCTTCCATGAAAACAAAAGATATCTTCGCATCGTCTTTTGTGTGGTTTTATACAACTGTACTACTTGTAATATCGTGACGGGAGATGGAGTTTGCTCGTGTTACATTATGCGTCTTATGGTTGAACAAGTGGTGTATATAAAAAAAAAAAAAAAAATTTCAACCTCTCATTTGACCGATCATTCCTTCCTTGATTAATTCGGGATGAATAACATTGCAGCGAGTACTTCGAGTACGAGTGATAGTTAATTATTGGCCCGCGCGAATGGGGGCGGCGCTCAGTGCCAAGGATACCAACGTTTTAAAAAAGAAAACTGGAGAATACCTTCTCTCTCTCACACACACACACACAACAGCTGTTCTACTATGACAGCTGTCTGGCCAAGTATCCGCTCCACGGGGTTCGCGGAGTCATTAATTTCTCGAGGATGTCATTGATATCTCTTAATGGCGGATTAATTATGAGATAGACAGTATCGTTGGTGATTTACGATTGTAATATGTGGTGAGTCGTTTTCAGCCAAGTTTCAAGAGCTTCACCGAACGGTCAATATACGAAGCTAACCGCACTCCCACGAGTACCAAAAAACCGATACAGGTCTTATAATTTTTTGTAGCAACATTCTGCAAATTTGACTCTTAAATTGGTCTAATTTCGGTTAGTCTTCTCATCTATCTGACATGAAACGCGAGACTATTTATTGTGAGAAGCTTAACACCAATGAAACTTTTCTCAATCCCAATCGCGTCTGTCAAGACTCGTTAAAATATATTGTAATTTTCACATCTTAAACCTGTTTAATGCGTTTTATTCCAGATAATAGTCGCAAACTTACTCTCGGAGAGATCATTGGATAAAGGCTCGAACCGAGTAACCGAGATCTTTAAAACTTGCCGCAATCATGTTTTCCGCATTTAAAAGATTGGCTGGAAAGTCAGAGACGACAATGGGCGTCTCGCCTAGACCGGCTCATCAATCTATGCCAACGACTTTGCAGCGTAAATTCGCTAAAGGAGTGCAATATAACAGTAATATAGAAACACTCGCTAAAAAAAATAGATTATTTCGATATATTTGGTTACCCAGAAAAATGGACATTTTTCTTATAATTTTTCAGTGAAAATCATAATAAAGGGGGACAGGAACGTCGGAAAATCTTGTCTCTTTCATAGATTACAGGGACAAAAATTCATAGAAGAATATATTCCTACCGAAGAGATAAGAGTCGCTAGTATTCAATGGAATTACAAAGCAACGGACGACGTCGTGAAGGTCGAAGTTTGGGACGTGGTAGATCGGGGAAGACGACGTCGTAAATTGGATGGTCTAAAGATGGAGAATAAGTCACCTTCGGAGAATATGAGCATCGAGGAACCAGCCTTGGACGCTGAATTCCTCGATGTCTACAAAGGGACCAATGGCGTAATCGTGATGATGGACATTACAAAAACTTGGACTTTCGATTACGTACAGAGAGAATTGCCGAAAATTCCTGGTCACATACCCGTTATCGTACTTGGCAATCACTGCGACATGTCTCATCACAGAAGCGTAACGTCCGATCACGTGACTTACTTCATCGATTCTCTAAACGATCGTAGCGCACAAGTCAGATACGCCGAATCGTCGATGAGAAACGGTTTTGGTCTAAAATTATTGCACAAATTTTTCAATCTTCCATTTTTACAATTACAACGGGAAACATTGCTGAAACAATTGGAGACTAACGAGGAGGAGACGCAACTGACGGTACAAGAGCTCGATCTCTTTCAAGACAGCGACGACGCCGATTACAACAAGTTCCTGGATAATCTCGTTAATCGAAGACGAGCTATCGCCGATTCCAAATCGTCGACCGTCCTTGTGCCTAACGTTACGTCCTCGCTGGGTGGTGGTCGTCACGCGACGACGTTAAATAGCTTGCCAAGCGCCGAAGTTAAAAGATCCGTCTCGATGCCAGGGCCGATCGGCGGTGGAACGCCGATTCCCGCGATGAAGACTCTAGAATTCAAGCCAACAGCGAGAAAAGAAAATACTTGCTCCAAAGTAGCGGACAGCTCGCAGAATATCTTACCGCCGAATTCATCGTCCGTACTTACGAATCCTCCGAAAGTTGAAATTCACAAAACTAGCGAGTCGATACCAGATGGCGCTGATGCTAAAGATCTCGTAGGTGCTAGACCTCAATCGTTCATGTCGAAGATATTCGGTAACAAGAGAGACGACGATACTGAGCAACGTACAAGCGACAAGAATTTTGCTTCGCCTCTAACGAGTGTCGAGGATTTCGTTCCCGACGACGGTATGCTCGATAGATCGTTCCTCGATGATAGTCAACCGTCGCCTCAGAGAACGCAGAGTCAAACTCGCGACTCGGACAGGTAGATTTTCAATCTCGTGTGCTTAGCGGCAAAAAAAAATGACGAGTAATTCGCGCCTTTTTCGATTATTGCAGCGATACGGAGACAGCAAATCCTTTGGTTGCCGGTTACGAGGACGATTTGTCGTCGGCGGATGAAGCTCCGAGTCCCATACAATCCCAGCCTGATCTACTAACGGAAAATCCACTGAGCAAACAGAAACACAAGCGGGAGTTATTTGTCGTCGTTGAGACGAATCGCAACAAAGTGCGAGCCAACAATCCAACGAAACGCGACTCTATTTCTTCCGCCGAGCAAGAACTCAGTGTTAGCGGAGAAACACTGGAACTTGATCAGCGTGATGCAACAAACTCGGATACTTTCGACAGTTGGCTAGGTCGAGATTCCAAATGGAGACAGAGTCCTGAAGGTGGGGAGGATGTCAGCAGCACGAGCACAAGAAAAGACAGGCTTGAGCTGAGCGACAAGAGTCTGGACGTTAGTATGACTAGCTCGAACGTTCATCTCGAGCTTCTCGATAGCACGAGCATGCGACAATTGAGCTCAAACGGCAGCAGCCCCGTTATGAAGGACAAGAAGAAACACAAAGAGAAGGTTCGTAAAAAATAAGCTCGTAGACATAAATTTGTAAAGTTATGCCTGCGATGATTTTAATAAATGATGATTTACAGAGCGAAGACAAGGAAAAGCGAAAAAAGAAGAAATCAAAGGATAAGGAAAAATTGGACAAGGCCGAGAGAAAGAAGAAACGTTCGACGAATCGCGCTCGTGACGACAAAAGAGAGCGTGACGAGTTCGAAGAATTTTTAAACGGCTCGACGACAAGAGTTGCGAACGTCGACGTGGCTTACGAGGCGATATAGTAGCTTAGGCGCCTGTAAAGTATAAAACGAAAACAAAAGGAAATAATTATTTTTCTTCCCTGGTGTCGAAATAACGTACTATATTCCTCCATGACATTGGTCAAAACATTTTTGGTATGCACTTGTTACTTTCACGAGAGCCAAAAACGTGCCCGTTCGAGTCGAAAATAGTAAATTGCCAGTTTTTAAGGAAAAGAAGAAACAGGACAAATTCCTATAACGCTCTCTTTTCAGCCTCGCGTTAATATCGACATATGCCCCCCGATATAATCAACGATCGAGATTTCTGTAAATTCTCAATCGTTGCAAACCGAGAGATTGATTTTTAAGACTAATTTTTATGACGATACACGTGCGTATAATATATGACAAGGGATGTAAACACACAATGGCTCCAGTCTGGGGAAAAAAAGATGTTATTTTTACGTTACGTTAAATTTCCATCACATCTCGTTAATTGTAATAACAATATACTACATATATATTCTACTGTTGCGTCATTACACGTTACCTCGAGAGTCACATTGTAATTCATCGTGCATCATCGTTGCAGCTTTCATGTTAATAAATGTATATTTATAAAAAAAAAAACAGGGGATACAATTTTCGAAGTGAACGATCGTGATCCCAATAGAATCTTTTTTACTAGTTTATGAATTTATTATCGAGATGATGAGATTAGAGTAAATTCGAAAAATGCCAACTCCCTTATATATATATATAATGGTAGGTTACAAACGCATACATATCGTATTCAAAACGTATAGAAATGTATAGAACTGTTGTCTAGCGGCACATGCGGTTATAGCATATCTCGTCGTAGCAGCGAATCGTGCACCGTGTTGCGGCTTTCGCGCATGGTCGTAATTCCCAAACCGCCCGGAAAGATCATGGTTGTTCGATGGAGCTTCGATGTTACCGCGTGAGACAATTCGTACATCGTCGATGAAGAGAGACAAATTCACGTACTGAGTGTATAACTGTGAATTAACGGTGAGAAAAAACGTCAACGACTAAAAGAAAACGACAAGATGTCTCTTTGCATACGAACAATATCTAACAAATTGACGCCTTTCGTCGGCGCGAGAAAACCGATAACGCGACTGGATCGACAGCTGCCAAAAAACATCAAGGAGAATTCGGCATTTCTGCAAGAGGTAAAGTTCGTTATTTTATCGATATTCTTTTAGAAAAGTTACATTGAACACGATTTGATCGATCGCGAAGGTTTGACAATGTTCGCGTAATACAGTTAATTCATCACGCGTCGGCGACACCTTGTACTTTTCTCGTTGCATATCTCGGATCTTGACTAACCTCACATTGCTTACATAAGCGATGTTACTATTTTACCGTGATAATAAAACAGCTCACAACAATTTTTCTAATTAAAATAGAATGTTGTTTCGAAGTCTTTACTAATTGTCAATATTTTATAAAATTTCCATTTGATTTATCAAGTTGTTCATCGAAATTTCAATGTTAATTCAATTTGAAGGATCGTCACCGATATTTCGAGACATCGAAAATTATTCGTAATTGAATTTTTATGATGACTTAACAACGACCGCCCTTGAGGAGTTTTATCTAAGTATTAAAGTTTCAGGTTTGATTAATTTAATATTGCATCATTCGGCGCAATGCGACATAACTTTGAAAGCCAAAATATTATTAATTCTGATAGCCAGCATAATTTCAGCGGTCATTGTCGCGGTCAAGCTGTCGTCAAACAAGCCTTCCACCAATTAATTATTTCCTTCCGATATCAGTTTCTCGCTGCTGGATTGCCCGTGAATATTCAATCGAGAGAGCCCGTTGCCTCGTTCAATTTGATGGTAAAACCACTAAAAACATCGGAAAACATAGTTGCTTGGAATTACAAGCTCGTCGGCGAACGAAATTGTAACAATGGAAAGAGAGAACTGGTCGACGATGTTATGCAAGGATTTTCGAACGACGCTGATGTCCACGGAAGCTACAATACCGTTAGCTGTGTCGGAGAGAAGGAAAATACGGTACAGCAACCCGCTAACTCATCGGAACCCGAAAAACCAATGGAAGAACACTTGAATGACGTGTACGAGGTTCTTCGCACGGATGTAAGTGAATCCATCGAGCGATAACATTCTACGAATAAAGTTATTGAATTTTCAAACAAATCTTAATTTCCAGCTTCCCGACTTCTTCGTCAAACCCGTGAATTATAAACTTTATCATCAAAGGATAGAATTTGAAAATAATATCAAAGGTACAGTTACAAAGTAAGTAAAAAAAATTAAGCGCTCGCGTTTTATCCAAGAATAGTGTGAATACTTCGAACATTTTTCACAATTCACTTATTTTCAGAGGTATCTATGAATATGTTAAACAAATGGCAACGTTGAGAATCATAGGACACCTGAAATTTGCTTATATAAAGTTCGAGGTGTTAAAAATCACGATACATCCGGAGGATAATAGCATCAAAGTCCGATGGCGTATACGTGGTCTCAAGGCGTACAGCGTTTTCCTCGCATTTTGGAGATATAAGCTCTGGGATCTACAGTCAACGATCAACGAGCTTGACTCGTAAGCTTTTCAAGACTCCTTACGATTGTAATATAGATAACTATTAACCCTTTGCGCTCGAGAGGCGAGTTTTAAATGATGAGCAAAGTGTCTCGAGTTCAAAGGGTTAATTATTTTGGTACTAGATAAAAAAAAATTAATTGCCACGCCTAATTTCCGTAATGTGTACAATTTTCTCACGAATCGTCAAGATTTCATAAATTATTGTATCGTTTTCAGTTGGTACGACGGTTTCTCAACGTTTTACGTACAATCCGACGGCAAAGTAATAAAGCACGTTGCGGACAAAATGATGCCGGACCAAGACACGGAATTATCAGAAAAGGATAAAACCGGCATGGCAGCAAAATTAGCGTTGTGCTTGGGTCTCCTAACACCTCGAGAATTTCTCACGGATATTTCACCGTTAATGTCCAGCAGCACCAAACTCGAAAGAGACAATTAAAATTAAGACGAAAGAAAAAAAGGGACGCGTTAAAAGAAATGCCGGATTTGTCCCTCGAGATAATTAAACGATTTCTCCACGATTAATTTTCTACGCGTTGATAAGTTCCTTCGATGTAATATCTTCGTGATAAACACCAATGGCTTTATGCGTCCCGAGATTTAGCAACAACGTAAAAGAAACAAAAAAAACTGAAAAACTTTTAAAAAATTCTGGAAATTGAAACAGTTTTTGCGAATTCTAGCATGATAGATTTGAGCTGAAAATGTAACGAGATGTAGCAATAAAAAGTTAGCGAGTAATCGAGATACTATGGTATTTATCAACATCGAGTAGAACTCGGGGCAGCGAAGGGAAGGATAAAGAAAAATTACACCGTCTTGAGAGCCAAGAAACGGTTTACCTAACTATCGGACAAGAACGTGCGGTTATCCAGGTGATAATTACACTGTTTTACCAAACAAGCCGACCTCTTGTAAATAGTAGATAATTGTTGAAAAAAAAAAATAAACAATAGTTACCGGCAGAAATAAAATATAAAAAACGATTGATTGTTTTCATTCGCAGACACTGTAAATCGTATGCCAATTCAATTATTGGGATATCAGTCCGAGGAAGTCGTCCATCAGCGTTCCAATGGCAAACTGCAATCGAGATGTTAAAATTTCGTAGAAAATACGAAACAATTATTCGATAAAATTTTAAGTAAATTCTTACTATTCCTGTGGCGTCCACTCTTACACCGACAATTTTTAATCTGATCTCGTCGTCCGCTTGGATCACAACATCCTACAATGTCAATTGAAATTATTTTAGAACCAAAGTCAATTTTGTTTACATTCGAAAAACAATATTTTCACTCACCTCTTCTTTCGACTTGTAACAGGGTGGATTTACATTTGGACAGAATTGCATTTCGGCAGGAATTGACTTTAAACAGAAGGAAATCAATAATGATATAAGAAATATCGCCTCAATACATTTTGTAAAAAAACGATTATGGGCAATTATTAGATAGCAATGATAAATAAAATATTACTTACGTGATGAGATATGAAACACGACAAGGGTCCAATTTCAGCGAACATTCCAACCTGAATATCGTTCAATGAATAATACGTGTAATGTATTAATTTTTATCCGACGTCGTGTGATTTGAGAAACAGCGCCAGACCGGCGACAACGTTACAGCAAAGATCAGGGTGGTGGTTAAAGATTAAAGACCGTAGAATTTTTTAGCGGAACAAATACCTTGTTGACTTGCGTGACAATGGCTTCCAAAACTTCTCCTTTGAAAGGCCTAAATACAATTGCCTTATATTTTACAGGATAAACAACGAAACCCTGACCAGGCTGAATTATACCAGCTCCGATATTATCGATCGTCGTAACTGCAACGACAAAACCATATCTGACGAAAATAACGGTTAATGAGAATTTACGAGAAAAAGTTGGTTTCAAGTTTGAAGGCAATTATCAACCTACTTTCCGGTACATGTGCCCTCGACTTCCGTGTACAGCTTTTGTTTCACTGTGTCGAGTAATTGCGGTCCAAAATATCGGGGATGCAATAGAATTTCGTGTTCCAGTGATATCTATGCAAGAATTTCTAAATGACATAACACGTTTCGTCGTGGGAAGGAATAACTATGCAATATTATATATTGCAGAGAGTTATTCCTATATAAGACATCAAACGAACGAAAGATATATTAACGAACAATACGCACATGGTAAAACATGATTAAAACCGCAAATTTTCCCGCACGCGTCGATTGTTGACCAACACACTTCTTTTTCAGGTTAGGTCGTCGTTTGTTATGCATGCGAAGCAGCCGGCGTCATTTGGCGCGAAACTGATGAAACTCTCCGGCAGATAGCGTCACCCGCTTAACAAGATATGAAATCTCAGTCCCAGTAAGTGATTCAAATTTTGTGAAATTTTTGGGTGTTAAATATTTTCAAACACGCACCAATTCTTATTGAATGCAAAAGAAATTTCACAGTCCCAGGAAACGTTGTTTAAATAATCCCTAAAAATAGATATCCTAGAAAACAATTGTTGAAGAAATTTCGTCAATGACCGTTTCACAATGCCAGGAATTTTACACAGTCATTAATAAAAGCTGCAAGCAATCAAAGGAAAATTGGATAATATTGGATAATAGCGTTTTCATCCCATGCCCAGAAACAACTGCAAAAACAATTCAATCTTACTATAGTATTAATTAAACTATATTTTATTAAATAAGTACACAGCTACCGAAATTTCTAATGGAAGCATAGTTAAGTGTAATTTAGCAATTTGTCAACAGTTATACATATAATAATACAACGTCCTATTGACTTTTTTACGATTCACGATTACCCTCAATTTTTATCGCGAATTCAAGAGAAGATGTTTGATTTCGAGGGCGAGCTTGTAGCCGAGCTCGGGCCTGCGATCTTTACCCTCGACCATGGCCTTGACCTGACTCGAATTAACAATAACTCCGTTGCTAGCGATAACCGCCGCCTTTGTTTTCTCAATATCGACAAGATCAACACCACGGCTGCAATCGTCGATAAGAATCGTACGATAACCGCTCGTTAAAGCATCAACCGCCGTAGCGCCAACGCAAACATCGTAAGCCAATCCACAAATATAAATATCCGTCGCGCCTTTTCCCTGTAGTTGAGACGAAAGTGTCGTCTCCGTCAATTTTTTGTTGTCCCAGAAAACAGAGTAAGAGTCGACCTCGGGATTCGTGCCTTTGTAAATTTTGATAGCCTTGTCGACGATCTTAAGATCCTTATGAAGCTCCGCGCCCCAAGAATCTTGAACGCAGTGTCGTGGCCAAAGACGTTGCTTCAGCGTTGGAGGTCCACGAAACGTTACAGTATCATAAACTTTAGCCGCTTCCTTTGAAATTGGACTCGAGGCATCAACATCTCTGCGAGAAAACGAAATATTCACAATTAGATGGCGCTCGAATCGATCGAATCAAAACAAAAGACGTTTGAAAATTACGATGAAGAAATTAATGAAAAGTTTAAAATTAATGAAAAATTTGAAATTACCTCAAGGGCAAATTGTCTATGAACGAAACATGGTCGACGGGATGCCAATCGAGCGAATAAAAGACAGAATCGAAGGTAACTGTCTCGAGAAGACGATTTATCGGCTCGATAACTTCGGAACCGTCATGCTGGGCCGCACACTGTTTGATATTTAGCGATCCCGAGATAAAATCATTTTGTACATCGACGATGAGGAAAGCGCTTCTCGGTCTCGTGCACACTTTTATCCAACGATTCCAGCATATCTGTTACATATACATCGAACGACGGGAAATAATTAAATAGCCCATTATAGTATACGACTCATAGGTTGGGCCTTATACAACTTCCGGTTAGATTGACACTCGCGATACCGAGAAGCTAATCACCCGCCATCGATTCGTCATTGTAAACACAATCTTTATGACATACACTGTACGACGTATAATTTAGCCAAGAAGCTACGTATATTCACGTAATCGTTGTATTCTCACCTCGAATTCTTCACGATCGAGCTTGCCATCACCCTTTATATCAAATATGTCATATATCTCCTCAAGTTGTCGATCATCGAGACCGTAAATTTTGCCCCGATCGTTGCGAAACAATGCCCGGCATATTAGCTCGAACTCCTCGATTGACAAAAAACCATCACAATCTTTGTCGAAAGCCGTAAAACACGCGTCCATTTTCGCTCTTAAATCGACACTTTTCGTTTCCAGGGGACATTTGTTGGATCGATATTCACACTATTTCTTGAAACGACGTAGACAACACCGTGACGAACATTTTGCATGCAAACCGGTTTGTACGCGATGCTTTAATGCCGCACTCGGGAATAAGCGCCGCGTTACTTTTCGACACTTTGGCACATACACATGCAGACACACGCATACCCGTGACCTTTTCGTAAGGCCGCGAGAGTGAGCGCAAGAGTCGATATAATAGGACGCGTCCAGCCTTTCATCGGGTTTGCAGGGGTAGGGTAAATTTTGTACAACGCAGTCGCATTTATATCGTCGCTATTATCGATTTAGCTGATAATAATCGAATCGACCTTTAATAAATTCCGTTACTTTTTTTCTCTCCGAAAGTATATTTTATATGACATGGACATTGATTTATTTTCTCGATAAAAATTAGTCTGAAAATAAATTTTGGTATTCTGTCTTCTCCAGGGTTATTATTATTTTTTTCTTCTTTTTAATTGTAAAAACGTGTTTACATTTATCGATTGAGCCTGTGATGCGTGAGTAGCGCTACATCGACCATACCCTCGGGCTGTAATAATTCGCTCGTACTGTACTTTGCCGATTCTTCGTAAGCGTACGTAACCGACGTGTCGGTCAAAAGTATATTCGCCTCAGCTAAAATCATAATACAGTTGCGCAATCTTGCGCAAATTTCACGATCGATCTGAGGTACGCGGGACAAATCTTGGGTAAAACCACCCTCCGAACGATCCGTGTCCGAATTACTGGCACCGATCCATACGTATCCGTTATATCCGAGAATTAGTATAGCTCCGTTGCTGAGATTGTGAAAATGAGTTTTTTTACGTTTTATGAGCGCTGGCGGCACCTTTAGCATTATTCCTTGCGACAATTTGCCGTATTTTAAAACACGGGTGTGAAGGGACAGAGAACCGTCCGCGAAGTTATTTTGTACTTCGGCACAAATGAGATCACCCTCTTGGAGATAACGTCGCATGGTTTGCTCATCTTCGGCCGAGCGTCTTCTCTGAAAATTAAAGAAAAATTATCTCTAATGATAAAAGGTTTAATAACTAAATAAATATAAATGTAAAATTGTAATGCTGCAGGATGTTCTTATTATTATTATAATGAAAAATAAATTTTTAATAGTAAAACGGACTCACTAGTTCTCCGCCAGGTAGATTTACGCTGGAGAGAAGAAGAACGGAATCGAGCTTGGAATTAGTGTCCACTTTCCATCTACTTTGCCTCACTTCTGTGATTCTTCCAACGATAACGTCTCCAATCTCTCCTTGATATCTCGTCTTCAAGGGTCTGACGGAAATTAGCTTGTTTACCTTTTCCAGTACTCCTGCGACTGATGCTCTCAAACATTCATCCTCGCTCACATATGTGCCGTGCCCTCTGTAAATAAACGGATCGTGAAATCGAGGATAAGTCAATCGTTTGATGCGATTTTATTCGCTTTATTAACCTTAGAAAATCAGGTTGCCCGGATATCTCTTCCCCTGGAGTGTAAAATCTAGGCTGAGTGTAATTAGGCCTCACTATGGCTTTCATATCGACTCGATTAACGGCTAGACGCACGTCTATATCAGGGCAATCGTCCATCTGGAGGTTTTTTTTCTGTTTTTTAAGAATGATCGAAAATTATCAGAATACTGCGAACAACAATCGAAGTTAAGGAATCTCTTGTGTGTTCAAACTTTGGTCACTTTATAGGTTATGTGGTGCAAAACACACGTGACATTTGGTTACGCGCAAGAGAGGTGGCAGTAGCGCAGCCGCTTGCGTACAATTACTATATTTATGTATCATGAACATAACCTCTCGAAATTGACGCGCTGCAATGTGCTCCAAAGAAGTATAGACAATTCAATTCTGAAACCAATAACAATCCATTGTTTTTACGTAAATCGAACGCTGTTACGATGTCGGAAGATTTCATTCAAACGCGATGCGCACGCGTCAAGAAAAACGTTCGAGAAAATTTCGTTTCCGTCGAATACGTAGCTCACAAAAAAAAAGTTTCAGTGAACCAAAATTCCGACAAAGACGTTGATACGATTGAAAGCGATGGAAAACGAACTACCGGAGAAGATCGCGATGGAAATCTCGATCCTAAGAAGCAGCAAGAATTAGCGATGAAAAGAGCACGCCACGATGTTATCAAATTCGGAATGTCAGGTTTGGGCAACGTCGAGGCGCGAAAAGCCAAAGTCGCGACGGCGATTGCACTCGGAGCTCGTCCTCCGAAGAATAGAAGATCGAATTACAAAAAACTCAAGGAGGATAGACAGAGGGTCAAGAAATCCGCAATTAAAAAGGAACGTGCTTCCGGCGCCGACAAGAGTCTCGTCAAGCGCAAGGTTCGAAGGAAACGTGACGACAAGGACAATGGAATCTTAGGCATTTATGGAAAAGTTCAAAAAACACCAAAAAAAAATTAATCAAAAATATCGCAGTCGAATTTTCTCATCGCCGCACAACGACAAAATTCATTCAAAATCTTTTTGTTCTTTATTGCCGTTCTCACAACATTAATTGGCTATAATTGCTAACAACAACGGTTTCTGTGTATACTATACCAAGAATAACCAGTAATAAAATAATATTTTTGTTTATTACTCTGCGTAATCTTTCTTACTTTTTTTTCTTCGTTCCTTCCTCTTGTGTCGCTTCACCATTTCCGAATCCTCGCATCGGACATTAGCCGACGATATGTGGAAACGTATCTGTGAGTTTTACGGATTAGCGGTTTAGTCGTTGTAAATAGAAAATAAATATATAGATTCTTCAGTAACCGGCGCCACAATGGAATGATTCTGCGCCTGGTTTAACTGTTTGTTGTATGTGTGTGTGTCTGTTTGTTTTTCTTTCTTTTTCTTTTTATCATCAATGGCTCATCGGCACACTAGCAGGAGATCGTGCACGTTGATTATTCACGGAAGTTCGTCAATCGTACGCTGCAGCGGTTGGCGCTACTTCCAGCAACATTTGGAGAAAAACATTAACTCCCTCTGTAGGAAGAAAAATAAACCGGAAGAAATTGAAGCGTGCGCATTATCAACGATAAAGGATCGATTCAGACGTATTCAAAATTTGTTTCAATTTTGTTCTCCATGATTATTTACTTACCCATAAATTTTGGTACGTATGCATATTTGACGAACGGGAGGTAGAAGAACATTCCAGCTGCGATAAACCCAGCCGCGTAAAGATACTCGATTTGTGGTTTATCAATAATTGGTGCTACTATCAGGTACGCTGATATGCCCAGTACAAGTACGGGTATTACGAGGGGACATTTGTAGGGTCTCGGATGATTCGGGCGTGTCCGACGCATCACGAGAAGCGCCAACATAGCACCGCCGTAAAATATCCAAGCGGTGAAGGAGAAAAAGTCTATCAGTGAATCGATATTTCCAGAGAGTACCATAGCGCCTGAAAACAAAAGAACAAAAATGACGTTTCGAGAGATAAATTTAGAAAAAAGCATCTCTAGATCAAAGTCGATGTTTCGTGAAAATTGTTGAATTTTGTACCTGCTACCAGAGAGTGGAAGATGAGACCAGGTGCGGGTGTGAAACGTCGCACATGCACGTAACTGAGACAATCTAGCAGATGGCCTTGTCTCGAAGCAGCGAAGCACAAGCGCCCTGCGGCGAACAGAGTTCCATTCGCCGAGCCGAAAGTGCTCACAGCAACGGACAGAGGCATTAGCCAAGCCATCACGCCGAGTATACGGTTGCCGAAAGTCTGAGGAAACGAACGAGAGAACGGTATTGAAAAAACAAAGAGTATAGAGAAACGAACGGATTACAAGTCATAATAAAGACAACAAGGCTGCTCACCACGGCGACAGCCTCGCTGTCGATCATTTCCGTAGGCGACATTACTGCCAAATAGGAAAGATTAATGAGAGCGTAACATATGGTAACGAGAGGAATACCGATCATGATCGATCTCGGCAAATTTTTCGATGGATCCTTTATCTCCTCGGTGACGTAATTCAGATTGTTCCAACCGTCGTAAGCCCAAAGACCGGTGTAAAAAGCCGTGGCCAATCTACCGATATTAACCGGATCGGAACCGTCCATAGTCTTAAAAGCACCCTGAAGATGCTGCGTATTTCCCTGTATGAGCTTGTACGAGCCACCGGCTATTACAACGAGTATAGCGATCAGTTTAGCCGCTGTAAAAGCATTTTGTACACCGGTTGCGAGATTAACGCTGTAACAGTTGACGAGAAGTATTACGACGATTGCTAAAAGCGCTACGAGCTTTACGAGCTCCGTTGGTGGATCGCATTCAGCTGCAAAAGCTTCTACGGCGTATTGGGCAAACGATAGGCATATTATCGCCATTTGAGACGGTTTCAACACGAGCGTCGAGACCCATGAGAATAAAAATGCCGGTGGGGCCCCAAATGCATCCATGAAATACGCGTATTCCGCACCGCTGCTCGTGTTCATCGTGCCGAGCTCGGCGTAGGCCAAAGCGCCGCACAAGCTCAATATACCGCATGCCGTCCATACGAGAAAACTGATGCCGATGCTACCAGTTCTCACGAGCAAGCCCGATGGCGAAACGAATATTCCAGATCCGATCATTGTGCCGACGATTAGAGCCACCCCACTGACGAGTCCCACCCGTCTCTTGAGGTGAACAGGGTCGTTCGCCTCTGGGTCCGTCCCCTCCAACCCTCCGCACCCTCCACCCCCGTCTTCGTCATCCCCCATACGCTCATGGATCCCTTGTTTTTGTTGCTTTTGTTGCTGCTGGTCCGATTTTTCTTGCTGCTGTTCCTGCTTCTCTTGTTCCTGTCGTTTCCCTGTCCGGATTTTGCATCCGTTCGTATTGTTCCTCGCAGATGTCGTATCCCCCGTTTCACCGAGCCACGGCGAACCTCCGTTTCCCTGTTGCTGCAATTGGCTCCCGTTAACCGTTTGCGGATCATGTCCCACGGTAGCTGTAAATAAATCATTGTTAAATTCATTAAAATTGTTTGACTTGGTTGCTGCTTTTTTTTTTACAATTATCTGGTAAGAAAATTAAACTGGATTTATTGTTCTAGTCGTATCTTGTTGAAAGATATTGATTTCGTAGAAAAGTCGCGATCGTGGACGGTTCAAACATAACCTCTTTTTATCAACGCAGCGTTTACATTTCACTCGGCTAGAGGGCGCGCTGAGCGAGCATGGTCAAGATATAACAGTTTCGTACGTACGAATTATCCTCGTAGCATCGGGTTACACACAGTTGATAACGAATCGGCGCGAAAAGTGCGGCTAATGTCGCGGACTGTCCGAGTATTAACATGTGGACGAAATATGTAAAACATCTTCACCAACAAAGGGCAATGGGTTTTGCCTGTGCTTATTTCACTCTTCATTATTGAGGATCTCCGAAATAAGTATGCAATCGGTAGAAACAACTTTTGCTTCAGAAATGAAATATTATAATGCGTGAAAAATGCGTGTGGGTTTTTTTTTATTTCGCAACCGGAAATTGAGCGGTTATGCGTAGTATATTTTTGTTTAGAGAGAGAGAGAGAGGAGACTGTAAGGTCTATCGACAAGTGGCCAGTACATTCGATCGTTTGGAGTATACACATTTAATATTGATGTTGCTGGGTGACGTGTGTATTGTACTGTCCACTGACGCGCAATAAAAAGCTAGAGTCGAGTACCGTCGTCACCGGAGACGAGTAAGAGACGAAGAGTTGTCGAGTGACGACATATCGTACCCCCGACACTAAATACGTATATATGATGTCTGGTCATATATATATATATATACACATACATACGTGCGTGCGTGTGTGTGAATTGTACACTTCTACGTACATTCAAAACCCATTGAAAGAACAGGCAGTTATGACTATATCGAACGAGAATAACTGGCTCGACGATTGATGGTTAAAAAAAAAAAAGAGTGCGAAAAAGTGTCTTCCATTGGCTCCGCGGAGCAATTTAAAGAAGAGAGAGAAAAAAAGATTATCTAGATATAATTACTGGCGAGACGCTGCTGTAGACGGGCAGCAAACGATTCAGGCAGCTTGTATCGCATCCCTCTAAAGACTGAGACTCTCTCTCTCTCTGCTTTGAATCCTTCTCCCGTCTATATAGTACGGCGATCTATCTATATCCCTCTGTTGCTCTTTCTCTACCTCCATACTCTCGCGAGCATTTTACAACGAGACAACTAACTCACATTCACACGCGCGTTGATCGCCCACGCGCTCATGCAAAGGACGAAGAAGTCACGAGACGTGAATTGTGACAATTATTATTGACTCGAGGCGTCTTAGTGTGGCGCCTCGATCCCTCAGTGGGCCAATATCAACCGAAATAGATCGGTGGAGTGTGTGAAAGCGAACGACAGAGACAAAAAAAAGAGAGAGAGAGAGAGAGAGAGAGAGAGAGAGAGAGAGAGAGAGAGAGAGAGAGAGAGAGAGAGAGAGAGAGAGAGGTGGCATGAGAACGAGCCAACAGTTTCTCGTGATTCGCAATTAAGCTGTGCGTATATGTAAATAGATAAACATAGATTATCTCATCTCCAGGTAAACCCGTGATACGAAGGTTCGAAAGAAACAAATAGGAAGGGAAGAGTCGAGTCAATTGTCACCATTGCGACATTTAGCGTGACGCGAGTGAAATAAAATCATCGATACCAGATATATTAACTGGTAAATGGTCAAACGCAAGAAAAGACGGGGAAGTTAGAGAATTTCTTGCCGGAATTAAATTTCAAGACGACCTTGGACAAAAGACTATCGATTCGAGCATCGGCTCATTCCTTCGCCCTAGATTCGCGTAAAATAGAAGTAATCATTTTTCCAGCTACCCGTCATCGAAATAAAGAAACTCACTGAGCATTCGAGGTCGATAGTTTTTTCTTATTTTTTTCAAATCTCGATGCCATAACTCTGACGATATAGTTGGATTGTGTCCCGTTTACGTCCCGGCTAACCTCGAAAATTCGGGAGGCACGGGAGCGAGGAAGAGATGTAAACGAGCCTCAACCAAATATATACGCACGTCCACTGCGCATAAATCGGTTTTCGTAGCAGGTTTAAGAGGTCTGGGCGAGCGAGCGTCGGAAATTCTAGGGAGAGACAACGACGCGACGAACAATGGGAGCGGGAAGTGCGCGCAAAGTGAATTGCAGAGGGCGCCACCACTCGGGGGGATGTCAAGAAAAAACCATATCGCGCCATTCGCACGCGAAAATTCGTTATGTCGCGCGACTATAAGCATCGAATGTGCATTCGTGAGTGAGCCAAAATATTGCGACAACGGTGGTTAAAATATTTAAGCGGACGATCATAATTCTTGGATGCTCGCTACAAATTGCGAGTTAATGTATCGGCGCCAAAGTCCGTCGGATGTTTACGTAGACGATAAAAAGAACTTAAATTAATACGAGATGGCTTTCAACTGAACTTGGAACGAATGTAGGTTAGCCATTGCCGTATAGACGCGATATGACGGTGTTGCGATGAGAAACTTTAACAAATGGATGAAGGACACAGAAGCCATTCGAGATCGAAGATTGAGGCGACTTTTTCAGTTTATCTTCGTGTGTATGTAACGTTAGCCGGCTTTGGTCTCTCGGACGAATTGGATTACCAATTAAACTCGCTGGACCGCCGTGAACGGTAATCCGATCGGTTCTCGAGACGCAATTTCACGCTTATCGAACGACGGAGGCACGTACAATTTTTTCCTCTCTCGCTCTCTCTTCGTTTTCTTTTCAATATCCGTACTAGACATTTTTTCTGTCCACTCAGACATAACCTGAATAAATTACAGATAAGCACGTACGTCCCGAAGGACAAAGTTTTTGTCAACAAGAATAACTTTTTTATTCGTTCAAAGATTTTTCAAGCGAATCAAATTCTTTATCTGAATGAAATCTTTCGATATTCTTGTGATAATTTCGAGGAAAACGATGAATTGTTTATGTCCGACGGATCTCTTGCGTAAATCTCCTTCTAAAAAAAAATTTCACGTTCGTATGTGAAATGCACGTTAGTTCATCGACTGTAATTCGCCTTCCTATTTTTATTCCCAAAGTTTCGGAAATACTTTTACGCGTATAAATAAATTGCAATTGGTTAAAATCTTCTAATAAAACTTTCTAATAAAAAAGAAATATATCTAATAACCGATCCGTAACACGTTCTTTCGGGTTTACAGGCGTTCCAAATAAATGGACGCGGTTTAATTGGTTGATCGATCGAGAGTCCTTTTGCAAGTCTCGCGAACCAATGGGAACGCACCGACGACGTAGAAAAATATAAAGCAAACGTACGCACGATGTTTTGCGCATTTCGTACGGCAAACCAAAAAATAATACGAAAAAACTTGTGCGCCCGGTTCTTTTTGCGTCAGTGAAATACGCGAGCATCTTTCTTTCTAGAAATTAAATAAATTCAAGATTGTTTAAATAAATAAATAAATCGATAAATAAATAGGTAAATAAATATGCATTTTGCCCGTTAAAAACCCATAAACCTGCATATCGTACCAAAAATTGTACGAGGTCAAACGAAGGTTACAGGATTGAAAGTCCCCCTCTTCGTTCTTCGACAGCTGAGAATTGCGTTATTTTTTCTCCCTGTTCCTCGAAAAATTCAATCGGATCGAGAAGATAAAAAAGGAGCGAGACGAGAAAGCGTTATTGGTAAAAGATTGGCTAAGCGCGAAATAGCAAAAAAGAAACGACATATTCGGCAGCCGGATGGCGTTGGTCGGTTTTCTAGTCGGTGTATAAGTCGTATTAAAACCCAGTAGTATAGAAATACATTTGAATGAGATATTTTCAGAAAGCTCGCGCGTCCACGTCGCGGTTAAGGTGTGCGCGGTAACGCGAGAACACGAACGACATATCGCGGAAAAAGATAAAGATGACGCAACGTTCGTCGAACGGGGCGAATGAAAAAAAAAATGCGTAGCGAGGTCGTATTTACCAGGGAACGAAAAAATGCGGATAGCTCTTAAGAAACTAGAGCATTTCGAGTCTTTTTCTTTTTTTTTTTTCAAAAATAAATTTCCTTAGATTCAGATCAAATGAAAATTGTGCCATTAATCTCGAAAGACAGAATCGACCGTGAAAAACATGGTGATTTTGATGTTTCAATAATTTTTCGATGATTCGATGAATAATCTACCCGAAAGAATAATCCGATTTCTTTTTTTTAATTTGGGATAAATTCATATTCAAATTTTGACTCGAATATTTAACGAACTAGACCGACAGAAATTTGAAGTATATACGTGCTTTTCCGACGCTTTCGTTCTCGAGACGCAAGTGGCCAGCAGCCCTCTTGCGTCAAAGTACGTAACGTCGTCTTCCGCTCTTCGCCGCCACGGTTTCGGAGCGTTCCTTACAAATTAGCCCCCCCCCCCCTTCCACGCCGCTGCCGCGGCCGGTCTCACTCTCTCATTTCGTTTTCCATCTCCTTTTGCCTCTTACAGGGATGAGCGACGAGACACTTTGCCTGATTCAAGGTGAGTGCACGTCTTTCTGTTCTTTTTATAATTGTCTCGTCGTCGTGAAATGTAAGCGTATAAACCAAGTCTCGTGATCTTGCGAGTGCAGATATAATTAGCTCTCAAGCGCGGTCAGACGTTTATACGCCGCGAGATGGTAGAGGTGGGTTTGGATAGGCAGGAGTGGGGGTAGCGAGAGGAGAGTTTGTATACAAATGTTTATTGAACGAGCTTACGTCGTATGCAACTAGATCCGTTAATGATGCAAATTGTACGTATCCTATATATGGAAAATGTTTCCTTGGCACACGTGTTCCTAGTTCACGAGCCAACAAGTGATGAAGGCATGTATGACACGCACACGCGTCGAGAACGACAGGAGAGTTTCGCATTCATGGGAAGACTTCGCTTGGGTTCCATTAGCGTCCGCAAGGGCGCCTCATGCGGCCGAAGAGCGCATGAAAAAAAGAGTTCGCGCAATTGAGTGTAGAGTGTTCCGACACGTGAAAAACCCGGGAAGCTACGATTTCGTTAACGCTATCGATATCGTTCGACTTATCGAGAAAATTAATCCGTTCATCCGTTGATCAAGTGTGGAAGTAACGACGAAGAAATAAATCCGGGACAGTTATCGACACGTGCCGGCGCGTCGTTAACCTCAACACAAAACGATTAAAAATTTCACACGCAATACATTGAATTGTGTTTGGGAACAAGATGGCAGGATCCACGAGAGAATCACGTTGGACTGTCCCACTTTACGACAGATATCATTCTTCGTTACGTTAAACTCGCCTCGTGTGATCTCACAGTGAGGTCAAAAAGAGAACTAAACGTACGAGTTTAAAACGCGTGTCGGCCAAATTGATCAACGAGAGGGTAACGAAACGCCTTCGAGAGTGCGCGCGCGTGTGTCTGACAATTGACACTGATTGGGACGTATACCGCGAAACTGCTTGGGAACAAACGACGATCTCATCCAGTGGCGAGCACGGACACTCACACACCGGGCATACGCTCGCGATGCACGTCTTATTTTATCGTTTTACATCTACGAGCGATTGAGCTGTTGAGCCATTTCGATCAATCATACGACAATTTTATTATTTACCGGTATATAGCGCTATTAAAATTTTACCGCTTAATTCGATAATTGCCACGGTTGGCGTCTACCGAGTATTCGTTAACTGGCTGTGTGTGTAACGACAGTGGTAAGAATAATAATGGTTCTTAACGATATTGTATATTCACCTCGTTTGAAGGGCGCGACATGCATGACTCTATGAGGGACCGACAAGAAGCGCGGATCGTGAAACCGCCTCTCATGACACCGTGACGACTCGTCAGAGCTTCCACTTCGCGGCTGCTTATCTCTTCTATCACTTTTATCACAGTCTCTTTATTAACGTTGACGAGAAAAAAAAAAGACCGAACGTAAAATATATATTCCCCTTGAAACGTCGCTCGGAGCGTACCCACTCGTACGTGAGACCGGAGGGAAGGTTTTTCTTTTATGAGTTGCCCGTCTTGCTTTTTTCACGCTCGCAGCCTCCCCTCGTGACTCGCTCCACGCCTGGAAGCCGCTTCTACTCGTTGATACTACTCTCTTCGCACCCCTTCGCGTATACTCTTTGTTCTTTCTATCTCCTCGGTCTTCCCTCGCCCCGATGAAAATCCTTTTGCACCAAAGAAAACGAAAATAAAATCGTACGGAAGCACTTTTTTTCCCTTGGTCACGCACGAACGCGTCTCGATTCTGTGGTCGGAACAAGTATCCTGCACTTTATTTCTTTTTTTTTTGCAATCCTCTCAACCTATTCTAGATGATGACATCGGATTGGCGATGAGTTTTTGCATGAACGCTGATTGGTCGCCGGTTGATGAATTTATTATCGGAGTACGATGAACAATGTGCACGCCTTGCGAAAATTTGCGGACGATACCGAACGATTCGACGAGCGCTATTGCGATTTGACAAAATGAAAATGATTGCGCGCGTAGCCGCGATGGAGCGAAGACTCGTCGCAAGACCGACGGGAGAAAAGCTCTAACGTGCGCGTAGCTACGAACGGGACGACTGCCGAGTGGCGAATATCCACCAGTAATAATAATATGAAGCGAGCAACCACCGAGCTATACTCCCAGAGCAGGACGGACCAACGGCAACACACTCGGCGTCGGCGCTCGGCGACGCTCGATATCCGCGTCGCTTCGATATCTCTACACATTCACGTAGTAACTAATACGCGTATTCGCCTCGTTTTATACACATCGCCTGTGTCTCTGTGTGTGCATTATGCCACGAGCGATTTTACAGCGTAGGGTAGATCTATCGCCGTGGACTACGTAACGTAATTTCTCCTTCTTTAATAAAGGAACAAGTACACTAGCCGGTGCTTATTCATTTCTGCCTCGGTACTATAAAAAGTAGAGAGACAGAGGTGACCATTAATATTTAAAAGAGACTGTTTTTATTCGTTCGAATTTCTTGTGTAAGGAAGCTTCGGAAATTGATGGAATATCAAAAGAAGCAACGTGTTTCTTCTTTTACTTGAAAAGCCTCGTAGATCTCAACTTTCGAATTATTATAGATACTTTTGAGACAAAAATGCTCGATACGAAAATTCGGAGTCTTTTGCAAGATGTGTTTATCAAACTTTATAGCAATCATTCATAAACCATTGATTTGTCGATTTTTGAAAAGTTTTGGATTCGTTTTATCGAGCTGTGGGTCGATAGTTTTACGTTCTACGTTATCGACTCTGTATGACTCAGATGGTTAGCTAGTGCTTTTACAATACCGACCGATGTACGAAAGCAACTCTGACATAGGAAATTATGTGTTAGATGGCAGCTCTACGTAATAATATTACAACCCGCTATTCGTAAAGAATATTAACACGTTAACCGCCACGGTACTTTTCAGAATTCCGGTGTAAAAAGCCAATGTAATATTAGCACGAATTTGACAAGTAAACAAACTATGAGTTAACTCGTAAATTGGCGGCCTGAGCAATAACGCAAACTACGAGTTATTCCGTAGTTTGCAGTCAACGTTTTACACCGACACATCGAACGATAATAAACGATAGCGAATAATTTACTAAAGATGAGTCTGCAGATTCCTATGAGAATCGTTACGTACTTTTACATATCTAAACGAAGCCGATAAGGGGGTATTAGTTCAAAAAGCCTCTCACATATATATACGTATTTCTAGCGAAAGATATATATGTTCATCAGTTCGCAGATTACGCTTGCTCCATTTTTCCTTGTTTCTGCTTTCTTATCTCGATTCGTCTTTTTTTTAGAACTTCACAGGCCTAGCAACGAACAAGTCGTGTTAATTAAATGCATTTATTCTCAAGGGGTACCAATATAATTATATAGACATACGTGTGTTTGAGTGTATATATATATATATCCATAGACTACTTCCATTTTTCCGTAACATTGCACTCGTGTACATTATTTATACGTACATAGTTTTTGTTTTGTTCCTTTTGTTTCATATATAGTTTCATACGTAACATAGATGGACTCTTATAGTCTAATCGACGATAGGCATTATGTGTCCCCCTCGTCTCTGTCGTGTGGCCAAAAACGGGTATCAAAAAATACCTTAAGATAGATGTAAAAAATCTATATAGCGGATAAATTCGGCTAAACTGTATAACAATCATTCGTCAAATCAGCAACAACAATCGAGTAGAAAATAAATGTAAAGGTACGGCGGAAATAAACAAAATTAAAAAAAAAAAAAAAAAAAAAATGAAGACAAAAGCCCGCATTGTTTTTCACGATTCTTTTTTTTTTCCCCTGGAATGATTTCGGCTTAATGAGCTGCGATGAAATAACGGTAGACGAGCGTCGCTAGCACACCTAGTGCCACAGGAATCAGCCACGATCTCCAAGAGCCACTGGAATTTTCCAATCATCACATCACCACGCAGCAGCTATTTCGGCTTTTTTTTTATATCGAACATTCGAGACATGCTTTTAGAAATTTCTCTGCTCATTTATATTCTGATAAGAAAAAAAAACGAGGGATGTACGACCCAAACTTTTGGAGTTCGGAACGTCGCGAAGCCTGTGAGAGTTATTAGTTTTGCTGCGAGTTATTAGTGTATTAGAAATGAACGAACGAGAGGGAATTATAAATTCGGCAATACCTGAAATTGTCGTCTCCTTGGCTTCCGTTGGACCAATCTTTCTGTTTTTTATCCTCCTTGGTAGACACATGTCTTTCCTCCTGCAAAAAAAAACGTGAAGCGCAGCTTTCTTACTCGAGAGTCTCACTCGGAGAGTGTACACGGAAATGAAAAATTACGCGGCGGCAGTTATGCGTACCAAAGTGACTTCACCAATTTTGTAAGGTTCCATCATTTGTCTGGCATCGCTGGAATGACCGACGTCCTCGAAAGCTTCCGTCGCATCATTTCCCGCCTGTTCAAGGAGAACTTCCTCGCCACCCGGGTGCTTGGAAATACGATTAAAGAGAGAAAGATAAAAATCGAAGGTAGTTCGGTTAAAGAGACTTCTATAGTCCGTAATTATTATATTTACCTCGCCGAGAAATGCAGTAACGTTGTAAACATTGTTGTGAATAACGAACCATGTTTCCTCGGCGTCGTTGTGCTTGGCGACTTCGGCACGAGTAAAATATTTCGTAGGAACGGTCGTCGATTCCGCGGTCGCCATTTTTAGCAGCGTGGTTATATATATATATGTATATTTATACGTATGCGCGTATAGCAGTTTTTAAAGAGCTAGTTGTTCGTACGTTAGATCAAAGTTTAATCCGCACACGACGTACGTAACGTACGAGTGACTACACTTTGACAATTGTTGCTGGTCGGCGGCCGAACGGAACCGACTACATGCACGATCGCCTCGCAGGGGAGTATATTATTCAATGATATGAACTCTCTCTCTGTTGTTAGTCGATATGATCGCAACCAGCAGCGCTCTGCCCCGGTATGTCTAATCATCTTAGCTGCGTCGGTATGTTATTGCCTACTGTTATCATGAACTACCTATATTTTCCTGGTTGGAGACTCCGCTCGTTGGAGCAGGTCCTGTCATCGATTAAAAGGAAATTTAGCACGGCCAGAGATTAGTAGGGAAATCAGCAACGATCGATAAAAGTTGAAACCGCGAGAGTTGGTCCTGCTAGGGTCCTGCGATATCTGAGAGCGGTCAAAGGGTGAACTGTTTTATACCCACAGGAAGTTAGCTTCGCTAGCATAGTATATATAAAACGAAAGAAAATATATATACCGGCACCTGCGGTCGCGGCTATTCATTTCTTGCCAGATTCAATCAGTGGCAGATTTTATACTTCATTTCATTGTGTTCCACTCGGTGTTCTTGCGATATCAACGAATGTTGACACGTTGCTTATATTAAACTGCTCCAATTATCGAGCTCGCGAATGAGATGAAGAAATATCATTTACTTATCGTAGCATTATTCCAAATAGAATTAGCGACATGTTTCTTTGATCCTGTTACGTTAACAGGCGGCTTAATAGTGGTTGCAGGTTATTATGTTTATAAGAATGTGGTCCTGTGTTCTAGAGACGAATGTTGCAACGATGACTGGATACCGATCAACGAGGATCGTACGTGTGTTATGGTGTCTAACTTATTCTCATTCATAACGAGTACCACAAAAATGCGTAAATATCGCTTATTTTTTAGAAATACACGCCGATCTCCGTCGCAAGTTGCATGGACAACAAATTGCTATAGATATTGTTTCGCACGCCATTAAGGGGTACAAAAATACTGAAGAGCCTCCCAAAGCTTTGACGATGAGCTTTCATGGATTGCCGGGAAGCGGCAAGAATTTTGTCGCAGATATAATAGGCGAAGCGTTCTTTAAAAAAGGGAAACGGAGCAAGTACTATCATTTCTTCAATGGTCGCACTTTCGCCCCCCTTGCTAGTCATTTGGAGTCTTACAAAGTAAATAGTTTTTTATATACACCCCAATGTTAAACACCAGACTCGTATAAGAACCAAAAAAATATCATCTTTTTCAGGATGAATTGAGAAGAACGATAGTGGAGAGTCTACTCGCGTGTGAAAAATCAATGTTTGTCTTTGATGAGGTCGATATGATGCCCGTGGGTCTCCTCGATGTTCTTGTCCCTTTCATTGATTACACACGGCTCACTGGTGTCATGTACAATAACAAATACATTTACGTCACTCCTAACAAAGCCATATTCATATTTCTCTCGAACACTGGTAGCGCGCAGATTATGGAACAGATGTTAAAGTTTTGGGAATCTGGTACAGATCGCAATACCTTGAAGCTCGAGAATTTTGAAAATTTGATTGCCGTTGGAGCTTTCAACGAGAAAGGAGGCTTTCAGAAAAGTGATACTATAAGCACGAGTTTGATCGATTATCACGTGCCATTTTTACCTTTGGAAGAGAAACATATAAGATTGTGCATGAGAGATGCATTTTTATACCGAATTAACAAATCCACTAAAAGCATGGAAGAGGAGGTTCTCTCGGTCATTACTTGGGGTCCAGAACCGCATAATGTCTTTTCGAAAAGCGGATGTAAAAAAATTGAAACAAAAGTCATCGGTGTCGTCGCTCGCAGACAGTTCTAGGATTAGAAGTGTTTGTGGATAACACATTTAAAAAAAATATATATATAGCCCTGTTTCGGAGATCAACGTGAAGAAACGAGGTCATTTTTGTTTCGTTTTTTTTTTACCATTACATACCAATGAAGTTCTCATATTTCTTCGTAACATTTTTCTACTTACATGTATAATTATTATAATTATATCTTATTGGCACGATCGGAGAATATATGTCACGAGTGAAAAATATAATTTCTCGTGATTCTTTTTAAAATCTCTGTTTTACTCTCTCCCAGCTCTTTTTCCTCTCCAATAGTTTTATAACAATGCAATGTGCGTAACGATGTGTGCGCGCGTGGAGCGTGTGATGTGAACGTGTGGTAATTTTTGTTTGTGCGTTACGCGCGAACATGGGAACGTTTGCTTATTTCAGTTCGATTCTTTTTTTTTTCGAGTACGAGAGGAAACCCTTCACGCTCGGGAACTTTTTATCGGACGCGAACAGCACGGTTTCGTTTTGTTATTCTATTTCGTTAATATAAATATGTGTATATTGTTTGTAATACCAATGAGACGTGTGTTATTATTATTTTCTTCTTGCAATAACGAAAATATACTTTGCCATCATTCTGCGAATTTTTTTAGAATGAATCGACCAATATTTTTTAATGAAATGATCAATTTTAAACATTATCAACTGGAGATGTCTAGTCGGATCTCCAGAATGCTTGAGGATCATCCGTGCCTAAAGGGTTTCAGAAAGTCCGAATATACGTTGTTCGAGCCATTCGACATGGTGATAAAATCCCAGAAATGACCATTTTAACATTTATTAATTGCAACTAAAAGTTTGATTCGTTGAGAATTTGACTATATGGCGATAAGAAAAGTTTAAAAAAATAAGAACAACCACATCGAAGATACCAAGTTGATTTTAAAAAATACTCATGTCGAGAATATACGAGTCTTAAAAAAGTTTCGAACTTTAAAAAAAAAGAATAAAATACGCTTTATGCATTCAGACTGGCGATTAATTGTCATTGAACTTAACCTTTAACCCCTTCAATGGGGCGAAAAAATCAGTTTAGTGCGTCCCATTACGAGGAACAGTTATTTCTCCTCAAAGACAGAAAAATTACCATGAAATAACTTTTCTGTCTGAAAGGCTGAAGATCTAAGAGACACAAAAACGACCCCGACAAGCTTCGTTGATGGGACATCAACAAATTTTCCAGACTGGGACAGCATATGTCCCATCCGGTGTGAAAGGGTTAAAGGATCCATAAAGCATGTAAAAAGTTTCTGCAATGTTACAGACTTTGCAGAATTTCAAAGTATACGACCGGGCTCGATACGTTCATTCGCACTTTTAATTTTCTGCCGTACTTTCTTTATCTCTCCAGATACTCGTTTCTCGATAAGGCCTACCATCGATAGCGGTGGGTGATAGCGGGTTGATAGTGATTAGTGTCGAGCACTTTTCCTCGACACTTATTTGGAGTGCATCGCAAAATCCATACGAAGATATCTGATATGGATTTCAATAACAATTGCGAACGATAGGATGGTCGCGATCAGCGTTAGAGCGGTGATTTTTTCTTTTTAACACGTTCGACGCGATGTCGATTTTGCAATACTTTTCGCTCAGGCGGCGAACAGCCGGTACCGCCTAAAAGTACGTCGCCTAAATGGAAAGTTTACTGTCAGTAACCAGGGACTGACGGCGCGTTTAATGTGTTGAACGACACGTCTGATTTTAATAGAATTAACGAGGAAAAACACTAGAGGAAAATTATCACCTCGGTGTTATTCCTCCTCGACGTATTCCTTTGGGAAAAAACCAACTTGATCGTTGATTTTACCCTTCCACCATCCTTTCGCATCGCCCTCTTTGCTCAGTATAACGACTCTGGAACCGCATCGAAGATTTAATTGATTGCGCTCAACAGCGCGAAAATCGAAGATCGCTTTGGCGAGAACACGTCTGAATGGCCAGAGTAAACGTTGATCGAGGTTCTCAAAGTTCTCGGAGAGCGAGGCACGCTCGTAGTATTCGACAAGTTCGACAACGCTCTTGAAGAAACGTGACTCACTCAGGTAATAAAGATCAGCACCATCCACGTCACGTTTGAATATTCTGATGTGCTTTACCATATCATCCGCTCTATAATTAGAAATGTGAGGAGAATGAATAAATAAGCAAAAGATAAATTTCTCTTAAAACATTCGTTTTAACCCTACACCTCATGACTTAATTTGTCTACCTTAAAAACTGGGGTTCGAACTCACCCCACACTTTTGTTGTTATATAAAACTGATCCTATGCTGATAAATAGATTTGGTCATACATGATTTTCTTCGTTGTTTCATAACGAAGAGAATGATGTACGAGAAATCTGATTTTATTCACATTTAGTTAACGAAAAATGTATTCGAAGACTGAACACTAAAAAGCTCGCTATTTCAGGAGCGTTTTCAAAGTTTGCGTGGGGTAAGTTTGGATCCCCAAGCACCAAGTGTAGGGTTAAAGCAAAGAACAAGTAGATGTTACTCACTTAACGCTCAAAGCGTAGTCCGTTTCGTGGGCGAGACGTGGATACGCGGATGGCCTGATACGTAACATGTACGTACCATTCTCACGTGCCTCGAGTTTGTGAGCAGCAGCATCTCTGCCTATTTCACCAACAAACCACAATTTTGCCGATAAAGCACGTTCGCAAGGCAACGGGGGTGGTGGTGGTGGAGGTGGTGCTATTGGCATGCAACGTCCCGAGTAAGAGATGCACTGTTTGTGAACAGCGAGTCTGCATACCTCGCAACTGTATCCCTGCAAAAATTACGTTTCGATTAGAATGAGTTTCTTTTTCTCCACAACGTTCTTGTTCGTTACCTGAAAAATTCGTCCCTTGAGAAATTTGCCGCATCGTTGACAACTACAGGGGACATCGAACGTTGTCAGGCGAAATTTGTGATTTGTGCTTCGCGATGCAGCTGGATTGACATTGTCCATCGCGTCCTGAAGCGCCTTCATCCACATTTTTTTCTGTTCTTCGCTACGAGCGTAAAGGGTATACGCGTTGACGGCCTGTTTGTGCACCAATAACCACTGATACGACCAGCGAGAATCTCTGCCGAGAGTTCTTCGACCCGTATGATCTTCCAGACGATAATCATCTAGTTTCAACGTCTCTCGATAACTATACTGTTCACCACGGCCCAGTTTACAGACCAATACCACTTGCTCGAAGACGAATGCGTAGCGAGCCTTTACTCGTTGATCACCGTGAGCTTTTACCTTTATTTTTATAAAATCGTCGTTATATCGTGAATTACAGAATTCGAATTTTTCGGAATATATTTGGTTCTTCCTTCAAAAATTTCTGCCTTATTTGAAAACTGTTTTTACCTTCAACTCGCCGTCGCGCAATAAACGTCCGAAATCCTTCAATTGAGCGTCTTCGGGAACGTCCCAGTCGATAATGCACTTCTGAATGTCTTTTATGATGTCCAGAGTGTCGGAATCTCGTTTCACCTCATTGATATATTGAGCAACGTCGACCATAACTTCCCGCGCTTTGCCCAATTGATGAAGATCCTCGAACCAATTGCGCGGCGTCTCTTCGACCAACTTGTCGAGCAACAGATGATATTTCAAGACCCTTTGCATTGGCACTGATAAAATATCTCGTAATTTGAATTTGCCATTGTTGGCTTCTTGTTGGCACCTCTGTATATTTCAAAGAAAAATAAAGACAAATCGTTAAGAAAAATGTCTCGATAGTCCAGTAGTTTTTATCTACAAATATTGTGAAATTGATCGATCAACCGATCCTTACGATCACTTCCTGGTTGACCTGCTCGCTACGGCCGCACGCCTCCTGCAGTGTATTTTGCGCGACAGTGAGATTGGCACAGTAATCGCCATATATGAGAAATTTTTCTCGCCAATCGAGAAATACTTGAGCAAGGGCTGCACTGTTACGAGCTTTGCGCAATTGACTGTGAACACCGGCGTGTATTTCGGAGAGTTCCTTGATACCGAAAAAAATGCGCGACGAGTCCTCGGGTCGTAGAATCGTCGACAGGGGTCTAGCAAAATGCCTCAACAAACTGCTTAGCACCTCGGAGTAATTTCTTTCCGTTTCCACGAGTTCCTGAACAACGTAGTCGCGCTTCTCTCCACCGGAAACTCCACCGTCCTGAGATTCGAATCGAACATCATTTTTTCACGAATAATTATTTTACGATAAATGCTACGATTGCTTATTTGGAATTTCTTCAAAAGTAAGCAACACGAAACACCTTGATTCGATTTTTACAAAAATATTTTTATATTGACAAAGATACATTTACAACAGCCGTTGCAGCAAACATGCAGGCTGACTCGTGAATTAAATAAAAAACAAAAGTTGTGATAGAGACGATTATCTCGGTGCTGGGAAAACGTTGGGCTTGTCTCGAGGATAAAAAATTCTATACATAAATTTCGAAAAAATAATCTTGTTACCGCGTGTAAGAAGCTATAAAAAATCAAGGATGAAAATAAAATAATAACCTGCACAGCAGACGGAGGAGGTGGTAGGTGCAGACTACATAGGTCCTGGTAGATTTCCTCGCTTTGAGCATGGCTGCAGAAAGCTCCGTAGCCATCCTCCTCCCCGACCGGATCTTCACTGTCTACCCCTCCACCTGCCTCGTCACCCTCGTGCCTCCTAAATCGCCTTTGTCGACCCTCGTTTTCACGCCTTGTGCACAAAAATATAAAACAAAAGAAAAGAAAAAACACAGCCATGCACTATCTATGCGCCGACACATGGCTCATCACCATTTTCTTTCTCCTCGACTAACATGTTCTCATTTTACTGTCTGAATGGCTTTTTTCTAGAGCGTAGAAAATTTTTGAAGCAATAATTAATTCGGTGGAAGATCATTGATTTAATTTTGAAACAGACAGAGAAAGAGAAAGAGAGAATGTTAGAAATGGAGAGCGACAGAGTAGCGAAAAATCGTCGGAATATGTTCAACTATGTGGCTCTTAGTGATAGCAACGAAAACAATATTTTCATTCGTTCCGTTATTTTCTTAATTTATTTATTTTTCACAGCCCTCGCACACTAACAACGACAGAGGGCACGTAAACGAAAAAACGACGTTATACCTCCTCCGCAGAAGGCCAGTCGCGTTGAGGAGTCGTCGAAAAGCAGAGTAATTCCTGATAAACTTGGGACTCACCGAGGTCCACGGGCCTAGACCTTATGGTAAAGCCCACAACTGGTGTCGTGGTGCTAAACCATATTTAACACAAATTATTCGTCGCAAATACAATCGAAAGATTGGCAAGGGTCAAAAACTTTACGACTCGTTGAATCAATGAGTTACGAAAGAGAAGAAAAAAAATGTTCAACCAATATTCATTATTTTTAGAATACACCAGATACGAGGATGTTATATTCCCGATATACAGGAAATTTCCGGTTTAATGAATTGTGCACCAATTATTTCTTAGAGAAAACAAAATTTAGTCCTCACCCCTGTGGTGTCGTAACTCCTCATATAACTTCTCGCAAATTCTTTCTAACGATGATGAAACAATTGACAATTTCCGCGTTTTTTTATATATGATCGTTATGATTGTAATTTTATAATTTACGAACACAAGCTTTTCTTCTTCATCCTCGTTCGCAGATCATTAAATAAGTAATTTTTCAATTTTTTTCCTATAACCATTGGCTTTAATTTTCCTTACTTGACTTTAGAGACTTACCCAACTCCCGCACTCTGAAGATCTTTGTATTTGTCTTCTTGCGATCTATCGCGTCCGACCGAAAAACCTCTGTGAAGGACAAACTGATCATTAAACGGACGTGGCTATTTATCATAGATTGAACCGAGGAAAAAGCTCTCGAAATATGAAGAATAATTATTAAGAACTAAAATGTTTCGAAAGATAACTGTTATTCAGAAAAACAAATATATGTTTACGTATTTTCATCATTTTTTATTTTACTCTGAATAATAATTTGAGTAACTTCTTGCTGAAATATTCCCATCTTTAACGTATTTTATCTTATTACTCACGGAATGCCTTTAGACCGAAGGTGAGCACAGTTGGATAGTGCCGAAAGAGTGCAAAGTACACGATGAAAATTCGACAAATCAAAGAGAACCAAAGGCTCGAAAAGATCCGAATCTGGTAAGCCAAAAGTTGTGCTGCAAGTCGACAGAAATACTTTAATATTCCTCAGACAGAGGAATTGTGCCATCTGAGGTTTCTGATTGACGTCCTTCATGTCGATGCAGCTTGGTTCTATTGTATTGAGAAGATTGCACAACAATACTCCATCTCGTAGCGTATAGGCAAGATCGAACGGTATTGCGGATGGCCAATTCGCTCTGTGATCCGCTCTCAGAGCACCGCAGCGCGTCAGCCAGCTGGCGCATTCTTGCCAGCCATTAGAATTATCAGTTCCGTTATTCTCGGCTGCGCTCATTTTGTACGTTTCACTCTTTTGAGCAACTCTCGTTCAAATAGATTGTCCACGCACTCGTGTCGCTAGGATTTCTACCACCTGCGCATAATCGAGTATTTTTTAAGTCTGATTTCGTTTATAGTCTAGGGGAATCTCTGTCGTCTTATAGTTAAAATAGAAATACGACAATCATATGCAGTACCTTGTTATCACAAGGCTAAATTTCGGTTAACGGGTTGCTCCGATTTGTCTAGTCGAAAAGATTAAATTCGACGTTGAATTCTCGTCAACGTTCAGCATGTTTCGCGCTGCCGTCTCTTTCGTCGTGAATGAAACCTATTTTAATATTCTTTTTTTCGTCGATTCGAGATATCAGCAGGCGACGCACTCGTTTGATAAAGCCAAATCAGCACTCGTACATGATCGTAGATACGGTTTTCATTGTAACATTACTGATAGTTCGCGAGGACACATAATTTGCGTTATGTTCTTCATAGATTGTATATCCTCGAACGACGAAACTATCAAAGAAACCTTTTGTTTTCACTACTCGTCGCTCATTGTTGCATTATTATGACGTACGGCCGATCGAGACACGAACCCGTCGGTGGACACCATTTTGGTATTTTCCTCATTGTCAGAGTTCACAAGTATGTGCGTGTGTTCAGAGAACTGTCCGAAGGTGGCGCCCCTAGTCGACTCAACTATCTACGTTACTAACCTCCAATCGCGTTTGCACGAGTCACCATCAGTGGGGCCAAAATAATTCTTTCATGTTGACCGGCGGTACGACGATGAATATTATCCGACGGCTGAATAAAATTTCTCACGATATACGATCGGAACAAAATTCACGTTTCACCGAAGCTACTCTGCAAGAAATGTAGATGACTCCTGAAAGTCTCGAAGGGCCCGAAGCTTAAAAACTTATGAAACGTGGATTTCTAAACGATGTAAGAAACTCGACGTACTAACTTCCCGTACAGCACGATTCTATGAAAGATATCTGTCAGAGCTCTTTTTTAAGTGAACTAAAAGTGCTCTGTGAAGTGATAACAATTAGAGAACCATTAAGAGATATCCAATTCAAGAGATCTGACAGATTTCATTTATTTTTCATGAAATCTTCAGAACTCAAATAACTTTTTGATATCGCTCAGAAATCTCTAAAAGCGCTCGAAAATAGTAGCATAAGAGATATTTTTGATACCACTGTGTTCTCTGCTCGAGTATTATATCAAATATCTGAAATATGAGAACGAGAGCTTTTGAAGATCTTTCAGATAACATTCTGCTGTACGGGTTCAAAAGACTCTATGAGCGATTTATCGTTAGTTGTAAAAATGGTTCATCGTTCATCGTCAATAGTTGACGACAAACGACATGATTATTGGTATAATAGTGATGTCCTTTGACGCGACCATTTTGTTTCCGTTGCGTTGCGCGTTAAAGTGCGCAACAGATTTACTTTTTAATCGGAGCCCGAACATTAGTACTAATTCACACCGTACGTTGATCAAGGTTGGATCTGAACATCAAGGTCATTAGCGGAGCTGTCCTTGTCCTGTCGTACGATGCGCCGACGCAAGGAAGACTCCAACATTACTGACCGTCGCAATCAGTACTGTACTTTCCATGAAGTATAAAATTCTCGAAACAATTGGTATGAAAAATCCAAAGTTTTTCGTAGAATGTTTCTTTTTCTATTAGATGATGTTACAACTGAGTGGATCGATAGAGAACATTATCGCCTCATATGCGACTAGTTTATCTGGTCTGATGCATCATACCGCGATAACGCTTCAGTACAGACGCATACACACAATCGCATGAATCACTAATGTACGCTTATATAATGTAGGATTTGCCACGTATTACTAGTTTTATTAGCTCCTAGTCATCATTCGCATGTAGATCGCTCGCGTCTATACACGTTTTAATGCTTTTTTAATATTTTGTATAATTTTACAAAGAATGAACTTAAAACTTCCTGATTCGACTAGACTTTTTGTGATAATTATATCGACCATTATAGCGATCATATTATCCATTCTCAAGGAAGCTACGGAATCTGGTAATCATGATGATGATACAAGGAAAGACGAGTTGCATTGTAGGGACGAGAATAATGACCCGGTCGATTGGTGAGTCTAACAATAGGACAAATCGCAAAGTCCGCGATTTCCGATCTCGTCGCATTAAGGAGATTCGTACCATTGTCGAAAAAAGAAAGAACACATTGAAATTTGTATGTCTCATTGTTGAAGAAATACACTATGGTAAGGAATTTTTGCAAATTTTTTCGACGGTTTATACTTAGTGGGTAAAAGAAATTTAAAGTTAGTCAATTTAACACAGAGAGATATCGAGTTAGGCATACTAATTTGAACACTTTTATTAACAAGTTATTCTGAGAAAGCGAGCATGTTAAATGTATTAGAAGGATTGTAATTAAACAATTTATAGTATTTACCTTGCGGTTTGTTAGTTATAAACGATTGGGAATTATAATTAGGTCAGGAATAATTAAAATTGATATTGAATGTAATACTGTTTTTAATACCTCTTGTTATCTTGATCTTGAAAAATGTGAAGAAATCGGTTAGGTATACATGCACATACACACTTATGATAAGGTATGTATACATTCGAATTACTAGCAACATTGCCGTTATTTTAGTTGATTTTTTTGCCACGATTATGAAAAAAAAGTTATTGGTAAGGAGGTTCAATTTTGATATAGATACTTAATATTAAGTCTTTTCGTCATGAATATATGATCGCTTTATCATTTTATCAATTTTTTATCAATAGGGTCAATCATGTGACCCTAAGTACAAGCACAAGGGACTCCGCGAATTGAATTTGATCTCGAATCGCAGGTTCGTTATGTACAAACTACCGGCAAACCCAGAATCGGGCGTACGGGCGACAAATGGCGGACAGGCGTATGCCTACATAACGAATAACACGATTTCCTCGGGATGGACGTTATCGAGGCAGGACATTTCCTCGATTTCGTCAATAACGGGCCGAACATTATCGCCTCTTTATGAAGCCGTGAGTATTCTTGCGAATGAACGAATCGTAGTTAAAATTAACATTTCGACAATTTTTATTTTTTTTTGTATTTGTTGATTTAAAACATTTTTTTTGCTGCTCATTCTAACGATGCAACCATCGTTTTTCAGGATGCTTCCAAGAAGTTAAGTTGGGTCATATACAATGACCATTGTCCGGGGTGTCCCACGAACAGTTATCACGGTCACACTAAGGGAGTGGTAATCGCAAACAGCGAAAACGTACTCTGGTTGATTCACACCGCGCCAATATTTCCGTTCGTTCCTCGAACCGGCAATCGTCACGACGGTTGCACCCCAGAATCTAAATTTACAGGCTTCGACCCTTCTGCATATTACAAGTATCCCGAGACCGGCACTGAATATGGTCAAAGCTTCATGTGCATTTCCATGTCCATAACTAATCTCGATACTATAGTAAAACAATTGAGGTGCAATCAACTTTTTCTTTGTCATTATAATATGTTACCAAACATGGCCATGCTGTATCCCAAATTTGCAAGGCTCCCAGAACGGATACCGGGTAAACGTAATGATATATGCAACATAAGGCACACGATACAATCTACAAATGGGGTGGAGTTCACTTTGTTTGCTAAGAACAAGCAGTGGGGACGCGGTGAGTCAATTTTCTTTACCGATTGTGAGCTAAATTCATCGAATGTATATTATCGCTGCTCTCCTTCTTCTTCTTCTCTACTGGATGGATTTTTATACGTGGTTGTTGCTATCGCGTAGAGCGTTCATTAGGCAAGATTATGCGAGACTTTATAATATATGGTATACTTTATAATATGATATACATTTGGTGTAAATGCATATCAGCAAACTTAAAACACGTGCCTTTTCTTCAAGATTTATACTCTGACCTGGTGAGTCCTAGACTCGAAACGGATTTATTGGTTCAATCGATGACGAAAAACTGCAAGGAAAGTCGCAAGATACCTTCGGTAGAAAAAAACGGTTTCTCCGTAATGAACGTCGAATATATCCATTTTCAACCCCAGTATTTCTGCAATATCGATGAGTTCACTTATTTCACCAAGATCAGTTTTCGCACTGGCCAAGATCATTCAAAGTGGGCTGTTTCGGTGAACGATAACCGAGACAAAGACTGGGTGTGCATTGGAGACATCAATAGAGTGGTTAATACATATAAGTCTGTAAACGTGCATGGCTTGTGAATTAATCTTTCCTATTTTTTTCAACGCTTAACCTTCCTCAATGGGTTTTCGTTCGCAGGGAAAACAGATGCAGAGGGGAGGAGGCACGGTTTGCGTTCAATTAACATCATTATGGACCGCTTACAAAGATTTAGTCGAAACCTACGAAAGAGTACCACGTGGCGCATCAACTGTGAGCGTGAGAACACCAAAGGAGCCAGAGGAAACAGGAGAATCAGAGGAATCAGAGGAAACAGAGGAATCAGAGGAATCAGAGGAACCAGAGGAACCAGAGGAAGTACAGCCTGAAGGGCAAACTGCAAGAGAGGGAGAACATAATCCAGTGATTTCGGCACTAGAATCACTAAATTTGAATGATGTCGGGGACGACTGAGGTTATTAGTGGAATTGCTTCGCAATGACATAAGAGAAGAAACTGAAGGTACGCACGATATTGTTAAGCGAGCGTGCTAAAAACCTGAATCTGAAAAGATCAAATTTTTATATGAAAAACTATTTATATGAAAAAGTATTCATATTATTATATTCTATTATGTTTTTATATTAACTTAAGAGTCAGTGTAAATTTTGAAAATAGTTTTACAGGCGACGAGCGCTTCGAAAACGCGATTCACATTTTCTCTGGCACTGAGCAACCGAGAGCGTTAAAATTTTGAGGGTATCTAGAGAATTATGGCAAAAAGTGGCTAAGAGTTTTTTTTCCAAAATTGTTGCCATAATTTCCTCAAAATTTTAACGCGCTCGGTTGCTCAGGCCCGGAGAAAGCACGGATCGCGTTTGCGAAAAGCTCGTCGCCTGTAACACTGTTTTCAAATTTTTTGAAAAAAAAAAAAAAAAAACTCTTAGTCACTTTTTGCCATAATTCTCTAGATACCCTCAAAATTTTAACGCGATCGGTTGTTCAGTGCCAGAAAAAATGCGGATCGCGTTTTCGAAGCGCTCGTCGTCGACCGCCCGTGGCATAGAGAGCAAAACTTACCACTAGACCATCGCAGGCCTTGCATTCTGAGTGTTGATACTCGTCGAGCATCGTGTGACTCAGCGCTCGACTCGTGCATTGAGCCGAACGGTCCACGCATTGTTTTCATACGACTCTTCTCAGTCACAGCAGTCATGATCGAGCAATCTTCGCAGGCGGATGTGCAATATTAGTTCTTAAGACGATATTGTGTGTACAAAAAAAATTAATATATAAATATATGTATATATAATGTGTATACCAACAATGTCATGGAGAAAATTAGGAGCTCTCTATTTGTTAATCACGACGAACTTAGCGTTGATCGAGGGTCGTGCAAGTTCCAGCGAATTTCCGCAATGCAAAGACGAGAATAATGAGCCAGTTGATTGGTGAGAAAAGCATCGATTGTTTTGTTCTCTTGATCCTTTTTTTTTCGAGCGAATATGTGAAAAAATAATACAACGAAGTCTTACACGAAACCTATTTTCGTGATGTTTCTTTCGTTCGTGCAGGTTTGTTATGTATAAAATTCCGAAGATTCGTGAAACGAGCGAGCCACTGATACGAAAGGGAATTTCGTACTTGTACATGACAAGCAAGACGGTCGCTCAAGGCTGGAGGTTATCTTGGAAGGATGTGACCATGAAAAATTCTATGCCGGGTTACACTCTGTCTCCTCTCTACAATGACGTAAGTACATTGCGAGTAACCAACGATAAATAACAAAGAAATGCATAAAAAACAAAAGTAAAATAAGAAACAAATTGTAAGTTCGAACGAAAAAATATTGTTTGAAAATTTTGAGACGAAGATGTTCTTTTTAAACGTATTTCACTTTGTCAGGGTGTTGCTTCGGGCTTGATGTGGGTCATGTACAACGACTCACCACCTAACGGCGATACGAACGGAAAATACGGTCACGCTAAAGGTGTTGTAACGTCGAATGGAGAAAAAGGTTTTTGGTTAATTCATAGCGTGCCAGGATTTCCGACGATACCGAGAACTGGCAAAAGTGCCAATCGCCGCCAATCGAGCGCGGATTCCGTCCGTACTAAGACGGAAAAAGAATTTACCGACGGGGAATACGGTTATCCCGATTCCGGTAAACAGAATGGTCAGAGTTTTATCTGTATAACCGTCGATGGTGACCAAATGGACGTTATAGGGCGACAATTAATGTATAATCAGATTGTCGTTTACCGTAAAAATTTACCCGAGAAACTATCGAAAGAATTTCCCGTATTCGTCAACGCCTCGAATCAAGTTAGAATAAAGAATGCGCCATGGACGAACAAAGCCACGATACGATCCTCCGCTGGTTTGGAATTCACGTCGTTCGCGAAAAGCGACAAATGGCAACGAGGTGAGTCAATTTTGGTACTGAAGGTAAATCGATCGATAACTATTGTCACTGATCGATCGTTCTTATTTTTTTAAAAGATTTATACGACGATTTCGTCGGTCCTCAACTTAATACCGACTTACTTGCCGAAACGTGGCTAAACGGACGAGGAAGATTACCTTCGGAGTGCAATGGTTCGAACGTTATGAACGTCGAATCTGTTGTGCTCGAAGTAGCGAACGTTAATTTTAAAAGTAGTCACGACCATTCGAAATGGGCTGTGTCAACGGGCAACGGAAAGAATGGGAATTGGGTTTGCGTTGGAGACATTAACAGAGCCGTGAGCTGATATATATGATTTTGTTCGATTATCCCATTCGTCATGTTTTTTGTTTTCTAACGCTTTAAGTAACGTGAACTTTTTGTCATTCGCAGGATACTCAATTCAACAGAGGAGGTGGCACGGTCTGCCTGAAATCATCAGAATTGTGGAAACCATACAGAAAGGCAGTTAACGATGTTGAGCCCTGTCCAAAAAAAATTGGAGTTTTTCACAAATTAAAAAATTGGTTCAAAACCAAATTCGGACAGTCGAGTAATTAGGGGATGCATATTCGAGAAGTCAATTTTTTGTTTTTGGCGCCAACGATAAACGCGCGAAAATACGATTTTTGTCCACCTCAGTTGTCTCTACTGGCCGTGGATGTATCAATGTCTCTACTATCGCCGCGCAATGTGTTTGCGGGCAGTTCGCAGTCACGCCGCGTATTGTATACTTTATGCTTTACTGTATTATTCATGAAACAATATTCTGACGGTGTAAAAAACGAAATTGGGATTGTCCTAACGAATTGATATGAATTATTGACAAACTCATCAATAAAAGTCTCATACCTATCACGATACGCGGTCTTGAAGAACGCAGTTTACGTGGGCTGCGTAACGGGCGACAAACGCGAGCTAGTTGCAAATGTTTTTATAGCTGTTTTTTGGAGCGTATAAAGATGACGACTCGAAGTGTAACGACAACAAACAAATTTGGTGCAATCTGTCGTATATGCCTGAAAGAAGATGGTCCCATGTCCTCGATATTCGCTCAGAGTGAAACAGAGAGCGATTATCAGCCCATTTTAGCCGCAAGGATAACCTCAATTGCACAGGTCCAGGTGGGTGCGGTCGCGTTTATGTCACAACAATTGTGAGGATGCGTTTGTTCACGCGTGTAATTAAACTAAAGAAAATAAGATATTTTAAATTTGTACATCCTTTTTTGAAGTACCAGTATTATCGGCGGGTAAATCTATGTTAAAAAAAAATGTATATCGGAACGAAAATAAACAGATGGAAATTGAGAGATTTCAGAAATGTTAAATGATTTTTTATTAAAACGCAACGTATCCACGATTTTTGAAACTCAAATAAAATCGACATTATTTAAACAAGGAGGACGATCAAAGTTATGCAGAATGAAACTTATTTTATTTCTCGATGAAGATCGACCGATACTTCAAACACTGACATTTTTTTTTCATGTAAAAATGAATCTATCTGAAATCTTGATTATCTGTTTATCTATATGAAAAATGTCCAATATCAGAACTACCTTATAGATAAGTCTGAGCGATGGACTACCAGTTTGGATTTGTCAATCGTGCCATGAACAGGTGGACAGTTTCTACGACTTCAGACTCCTGGTTGAAATTTCGGATCGCACTCTGAGATCGTGCTTCGATGCGGAGCAGGGCAATCAAAGAGTAACGATCCAATCGGTAGAAGATGCTAAAGATCTGGATTATCAGGAATATCTGATGGAAACTACATCATCGGACGACAGTAAAGATTTGTTTGCTGTAAATACGATACTCGTACCTTCCAATAACGGCACGCAGGTACAATATTATTTCGCAGGACAAACAAATTACTTAAATCAAAGGCAAAAGAAAAACATTCTTTAATCGTAAAATTATTGATCGTTCTCAGGTATGGAGAATTTGTAGTATGGACGGTGGGGACGAAGGGATAAGAGAAGATTCGCAAGTGGCGAAAGAAAACTCGAATTGTGAAATTGATGATTTTGAAGGTGTGCAACAATGCTTGGCTGAAAAAGTACAGCCTGTAGCGGTCATAAAAAACGTTCAGGAGAAAGATATGCTATATTTCACAACTACCACATCAACGATCAATTATCCCGAAAAATCTTCCGCCGATTCGGATCAGGTTACGCGCATAACGATCGTAGGAGACGACAATGTTGAAGACCAGGAGGAACGGTCTTTGCGACTCGATAAATACAGCTGCCAGCTTTGTCTAAAGTCCTTCAAGACCTTGAAAATTCTCAAAGGTCACGTGAAGGACCATTTTCTCGGAGGTAAAGAAAGAATACAGATTTGCGAACTGAAGAAAAAAAACGGAAGATTTTCAAGCTCGACCAATCCGAATTCCAAACTGATAGAGAAACAAATCTACGAATGTTCGGAGATGCGAGATTTGGATACTTTGGCGTGTCATTCCTGTGATCAAGCGTTCGAGAGTAATCAAGAAAAGTTTCAAGCCAGAGAGAAGAATGGCAAGGGACAATCTCTGAGACCGAAGGGCGTCGAAGCGAGAGCTGGAAAGAAACATAGTTGCGACGAATGCGGAACAGAATTCGCCCAAAAATCCAAGCTGCGTTACCACAAGGGCACGCATACAAATTCATCGTTGACTTGTACTACGTGCGATAAGCAATTTCGTAATTCGCAGTCATTCAAAATGCATCTAAAAAGACATTCGCTCGGCAGTCGATTCAGTTGTCGAGAATGCGGCAAGAGGTATTACTCAAATTCGGAATTGGCAAGGCACGCTCAACTTCACACAGGCACGAGACAATATCCCTGCCAATTGTGTGATATGTCGTTTTTCTCCAAGCCCGAGCTCAACAGACATTGCAAATATCATAACGGTGACAAAAAATTCGTTTGCAACATTTGCTTCAAAACATACTACGAGTCTGGACACTTGAAAGTTCATCAACGTGTCCACACGGGCGAAAAGCCTTTTCCTTGTACAATTTGCGAGAAGGCTTTCATTACAAAATCAAAATTGGTGAGACATTTTAAAATTCATGAGAGAGATCGAGCGGCTGGGGACCTGGAAACGAATATCGGTGAATTGTATCGATTCGTTAAACAGCATTGATCGTGGAATTAGGATTATTTTGAGAATGTGAGAATTATTTATGTAATAAATGTCAACGGAGGAATTATTGCGACGCATTATTGAGAAACAAATATTTTGTTGTTTGTCAAATGTGGAATGTACAGTTACAAGTAAAATTCTTTTTTCAAGGTTTAGATAAAAAAAACCGTCCAGGCTCTATGATTTTTTGTGCCTCTTTCGTTCCTAATTGATGCAATTTTTTGAGAGGAGCTTCAGAGTCGAATGGAGCCATTTCAACGTACGAGATAACCTCATCGTAAGTACACGACTCGTTCGTAAGTACGACACTTTAATCGCTCTCGTCGTAGTACGTAGTTTAAACCGCGTGCGGGTGAGGGCGCGCGCGTCTCCTGTAACTTGAGCTACCGAGGAAATAGTTCGAAATTGCGAATGTAACAGGAGCTGGGGATTGTAAAGTTCGGAGTCACAAAACACGTTTGTAGCGGAAAGCGCGTATGGGTAGCGTTCGTAAATCTTTTTAGTGTCGCACGGCGTTTTTACTTTACGAGAGTCACGAGAATAGTTGCCTCGTTCCGTAAAACATCTTTATCGTGCTATCCGGTTACGTGTGCAGTAGGATGCCCGGCACGGCCGAACATTAAACAACAATTTTGTAACTACTTTGCATGCTATGCAAAATGTAAAAGATACGGAATAATAACAATTAGTACAAGGCGTAAGTGTTTTAAGCTACAACAACGCGAGAATTGATGTCCCGCAAGGGCGCGAAGAATCTCGGCACTGTTTTTTATCACAAAGCTATACACGAGAAATAGCCATTGTCCGCATGGTGTGTTATTGCTCGGCCCGGAAACGGAAACACATCCGTGGCAGGCTGTCGTGAAAATTGAGGCAATAACTTTTTGGCGGTCATTTTGAACTCGTAGAAATGCTTATACGATCGTATCATCGCAAACGGAATTGAAAAGAAAATTCTTCGATAGAAGCCTCGAAGGATTTGAAGTACGCACATATCGAGAAATTTCACGAGAAGCTTTTCAGGCGTTTCTCTCCAACCGGTCGCAAAACTTTTTACACCACGCACAACGCTGCCAACCCACGTGACAATATTTTTCCATCGGCCATGTTGGATTCGTAAAACTTCGAACCGGAACGACGTGAACTTTCGCATTATCGAATCGAATATTAAATACTGTAATAAAAAAGTCGGGGATAAAGAGAGATTTTATTGAAAAAAAATGTAAGACGTTTCGTTCGCACTATCAGCGAAGAACAAAATGAAGGGGGATGAGGGAATAAAAAAAGAAATGTGAAGGTTTATCGGCACGAAACTGGAAGAATGCGGTGTAAAGGGTTGCAGGCAAAGTGCCAGAACCATCGAAGGTATGAAAAGTTATCTCTCTCTCTCGCTCTTTCATCGATCCGCTTCCCCCAACGTTTCTCTCGCCACACTCTCTCTCTCTCTTTCGGTGATCCCTCTCTTCTCGTTCCACCTTTTTTACCCCTTGAGCCTTTTCGAGCTATGCCGGCAACGCTCTACTGAGTTTCGTCTGTCTGGGCAACGTGCCAGCACACACTGATGTAATTAACACCCGGACCAGAGCTCTCGCATACATAGCCTGTTTTCAGCTTGGAGCGAAACAAGAGGGCGCGCGCGCGCTCGTAAGAGTGAGAGAGATAGAAAAGGAATGAGAGGATTATGGACGAGCCGGTAAAAGAGAGAGAGAGAGTGTGTGTGAGGAGGAGTGGGGGGGGACTGAATTTACGACGAGGCTCGCTCTTACTTCCGAGGCTATGCAGGGAACTCGACTAGTCGGGAGGTCCAACGTTGCTTCGCTGCTGCAGCTCCTGCTGCAAATGCCGGGGCTCACCGTAAAGCTCTGCAAGGAGCTACAGGCAGGGAGGAGCGACAGCGAGCGCGACCGGGAATAGAGATAGAGAGAGCGAGAGTGTGAGTGAGGTAGAAAAGCTGTACTAGCAAGGTTCGGCGAGTGAGTAGAAGAGGGCGCGCGGCAAATACCTACGATGAGCCCATCCTATATGGCTTCTTTTCTACTAATACAACGGGAATTTGCGCTCTCCGTTCTTATCGAACGACTTTTATACATATAAAATAAAAAATTATATCGTTACGTTTCTGATTTCGCACGTTTTTTTTCTCTCTAGTTCTAGGGTAATAAAAAATACATGCGTGTACTTACTTTTTTTTGTTGGTAGAAAAAAATTAAGTCGAGCTATGTCCTTGAAAATTTTTCTTCTTTGAAGATCGTGTCGAATTATTCCATGGCAATGATACTTCGTTAGAAATTAATGAATAAATAAGGAAAATATTGGAATAGTAAAATAAAAAGAAATAAAGAAGTACACAAATTTATGCTCGTTAAAATTAGCTCGAAAAATCCTCGTCTTTTCTTGCAACCGTAAATAATCGATTGAGTATTGGAGCAAATTATTGAAACATGGAAAACATAAGAATGGCTCCCACGTAACACATTTAAATTCTTCGACTGTCGTGTTACGAACGTAACGGGCACGAGGGTTTTACGATGCTGTAAAAATTAATTTAGTTGGTCCGAGCCCCGGTGCGAGCGATTCGATATTTACCTCCCCCCCCCCCGTGATCCATTCCACGCGTTTGCTACAAGGGCGATTTATGTCCCTTACGCGATTCCCACACGTGGATTAAAAAAAAAAACAAAAAAACTAAAAAAAAAACATGTTTCGATGAAACAAAATTCATGATCCCCAAGAGACGTCGAATTTTCATCGCACGTTGGGAGAGGAATTATATCAATAAAGATCGACCCACGGTTTACGTAAAAAACGAGAAACATTTTTCAAATTTTATTTCTAATTGAGTGTTTTCTTTTTTCATATATATTTTTTGCAATTTCTTTTTTGTTGTTGTTGTCATCGTTTTTTTTGATGTTTCATTATCACTCCTGGTCGTTTCTGGTTCTGGGATCCTTCGTTTATTTTCGTTGTTTATGCTCCTGTATGTATATTTTTCTTTTATCTCTTTCTTTCGTTCGCTACCTCATATCGAATCGAAAGAATTCTCACGGTTTCGATATCGTCTGGCATTCTATGTGGTATAAATAAAGTACAAGCGATCGTTAAATTTCGATCTCAACTCTGCGATATAACAATCCGTTTGCATCACTCGTCTCTCTCTCTATCACTCCTCTTTCTCTCTCTCTTGCCTCCTTTTCATATTATTCAAATTACGATATGTACCAACGGATATTTTAATTTATATACATATACATACTCGTACATATACGTATATACATATGCAATATATAATATACGTACAATACATTATACGTAATGTTTTATACATATTTATACGCGATAATAATTTTATTCGTAATTAAAATACTAACGATAATATTAATATTATTAATAATAATAATAATAACAATAATAATAATAATAATAACGTCGTTAATCTAAAGCCTCTTTTAGAGTTGGTCACGCGCTCGTCGCACTTCGATTAAATCGTTCTTACGCCGTCCATTTGCTTCCTCGCCATTATAATCACGTTCGTTCGACCTTCGTCGACTATATCCTGCGAATATGAAGGCGTTACGGAATTTTGATCTCTATGAGAAAAAAAAAACAAAAAACAATAAAATAAAATAAAATTTAGAAGAATTTTGCTTCGTTCGAACAAACATTGTTATTTTGTCTTCTTCTCTTTGTTTCTTTTCTCAAGCCCCGCTAAATGCGTTATAGCATTTATTTATTTATTTATTTATTTATTTGTTCTTCATTCGTGTTCCAAGATCGGATTGCAAACGATCGCTCGTTTCTCAGTTATCTATTTCGTTGCGATATGTTGCGAATGTAGTATAAAAAACAGATGCTCCTTCGGCTCTGACGATTCTCGGGAGAGTTTGGACGAAAACTCGTTGGGTGATACGAAATCTCGATTATTCGCGGGAACTGGCGTTCGCGGGATAAATGAGGTGGGTGGAAGGGGACTAAAAAGGAAGAGGTTGGGGAAGAGGAGGAGGAGGAGGAGGAGGAGAGAAGCTTTCGAGGTACACGCGAGATTAATTAAGGATTATATCTCTGACGAGAAATCGATATCCCCGATAGAATATATACTGCGGCAGTTGTTACGTAATGGACTACCCGGAGATTAATAAGATCCGAGGCTAAAAATCAGACGTAATTAATTTTCGGTAAATCTCCGTTGTATAATATTTTATGTTTCGCGGGAAATAATAACGACGATAAATCGTTAATACGTAGAAAAATATTTCCAAATTATACGAGTTTGAGGGAAGCAAAAAAAAATGATTCGAGGGTTTTTCCATTTTTTTTTCTGACGAAAAATCGATTGAGAATTTTACGAAAGAAATGTCACGAGTGTCGTTTCGATACGATAAATTGATGATTGATTGATTGATTGATTGCTTTTAATGTTATACCCTAGCGATGGTATAGGGTAAATACAGAAATACAGAAATGTAGAAATAGCGCATGTAGATGATCGATAAAGACGTAGGAAAATACAAAATTGTGAAGTAATTTTCGGGAGACGAAAAGAAAAAATGGAATTTTTTGGGCCGAAGAATTAATTTTAATGGTAATGGTTTTTTTTTCTATTTACTCGGATTTTACTAATCCACGTGGTCGATGCTGAAAGTTTGAGCTTTTTTTGTCGATCGATCGTCCTTAAGAGTCCTTATTCGGTCTTTTTCTCTCACTCTTTCATTCGTTCGTTTTTCGTCAAAAGACGAAATCGAAGCGATTACCGCGAGGAAAGTCCGGACAAAGAAAAAATCTTTCGATTTCTTTTTTTCTTTTTTTTTTGTCGCACGAACCGAATATACAGGCTGGGCTTCGTTCGAGCGGCGATTACGACAAGTGGACAAAACTTATCGCTATTTTTTTTTGTTTACGGTCTAAAATTTACATTATTCTCTTAATGGTATTAAAATGTAATCGTTTAATCGTTAATAATACTCGCCCGGCTGGACGACGCTGTATATCGATTCTCGTCGATCGACGATTTTAATCATCCTCGTCGATCGACGATTTTAATCATCCTCGTCGATCGACGATTTTAATCATCCTTGTTGATCGACGATTTTAATCATCCTTGTTGATCGACGATTTTAATCATCCTCGTCGATCGACGATTTTAATCATCCTCGTCGATCGACGATTTTAATCATCCTCGTTGATCGACGATTTTAATCATCTTCGTCGATCGAATTATTGGCTTTTTTTCGAGACGTTGCACGTTCGATCGTGGCCGATTTTTCTTTCGTTTTCCTCGTTGTGAGATGTAGTTAATAAAAAAAGAAGCATCTGGATCCCTTAAACGACTAGTAGGTATTTTACGGATTATTCGTGATTAACGTCGTAGGATTGAAAATTTAGTTTATTTCTATTTCTCTCTCTCTCTCTCTTTCGCTCTCTTCTTCTCTTTCCCTTCCTCCACGTAGTAGAAATCTATTTTGCAACGATTTCGAACGTTTCGACATGTTAGAATTCTCGTTCGCAAAGATTGAAGAAAGATATGAAAAAACAATAAAGAAACGACAAAAAGATTTATTAAAAAAATTTGTTTAAAAAGAAAAAACGAAATATCAAAGATTTTTAAAAGTAGACTATCGAGATTGTGAAATAAATTATTAATCGACCTCGTTCTCGATCGCTCGTACGAACCATCAACGAACGAAGAATTTGCCATTTCGAAAAGTTTTCATTTTGCGCGAAGCAATTTTTGTAAAACTGGAACACCGCGATGAAAACGAAGACAAAAGGAGGATGGAAAGAGGGGAATAAAAATCTCGGGATGGAAGAGCCAGATGGGACGAGAGATTGAGCAGAAAGTGAAGATAAAAGGGTTGAAATGGCGACGTGGGGAACGAAAGGGGAGAAAAAAAGAGAGAGAGAAAGAATAAAGTCGAGTCGAATCTCTCGATTGCTCTCGTTCTCGTTCGGTCCAGCTTACTATGGAAACTGGAAAACGAATACTGAGGATTGGAGACGAAATTTCGATCGACTCGTTGATTAATTTACGCGAGAGTTTCTCGACGAAGATCGACCTCGGCGTCGAGCAGGGGGTGAAATTTCTCCTATCGTCAGGATCATTTGTCTATCCACGAACCGATAGAAATTCTTGAGCACGCGAGAGAGAGAGAGAGAGAGGGAGAGAGAGAGAGAGAGAGAGAGAGAGAGGGAGAGAGAGAGAGAGAGAGAAAGAGCGAGAGAGAAAATGAGAGACAGATACGATATTTTCCCGAAACAAGTTTTACCGTGAAAATAACAAATTTTCTACATTCTTCTTTCCTCTCTTCTCGTTGTTTCGAAATAAATGTCGATTTTTTTTATCATTCTCCCACCCCCTTTCATCGATACGCGGATGTTACATTTCGTTCTTTCGTTTTTCTTCTTTCTTTCGTGTTTTTCTATAATAATCGCAAGAATGCAAAAATGCATCGAGAGGAACATCGGCAAAGTTAGTCTCCGATTAGGCTGTTTGTTTTTGTCGATTGGCGTTCGATTTCTCGATTGAAAATTTTAATTATAACTATACACTATAAATTATTGATGTTTTTTTTTTCGTCTTTTGTTTTTTGTTTTCTTTCGTTTCTCTCCTCGAAAATCCTCGATCGTTCGAAGTTATGTTACAAGTATCGACATTATTATTGTTAGTATTTTCTTTTGTTCGTTATTTCTTTTGTTGTTTCGTCTTCTTTTTGGTTTTCTTCGCGTCGAACGTTTTCTCGTGGGGGAATTTTCGTTCCTGCTCGTTTATCCCCGGTCTCTCCTTCGTAAATCGTACGCGAACGCCAGCTGTGTACTCGTCGACTGTCCGAGGACTAGCATTCGTCCTGCGTCGAGGACGAGTGCAAGAGCGCCGCGACTCTCTCGGAAAATTCACCAGAAGCCGAAGCACCGCACTGAAAAAAAAGAAAAAAAATAAGAACAATTATACAGACAATTATATAACAGGAATCAATCAAATGAGATTCGTGATAGAATTTTTAAAAATTTTACTTAACAATCCCCTAATTTGAGAAAATTCGAACGGGATGGTTACGAAGAAATTGCTAGAGAGGTTCGATTCGATCGATCGAAAAATAATCGATCTCGAATTAATCGATCTTTTGATAGAACGCCAATTTTTCACGAACCGATTCGGAAAAAGTACGAACTTTTGTTCTTCGAAGATAAACAAAAAATAATGCGAATAAAAATATCGATATCGACCTTTGAACCGATCGATTCGATCGATCGAACAGTGATCGATCTCGAATTAATCGATTTTTGTATAAAACGTCGATTATTCACGAAATAATTGAAAACAAAAATGAATGCAAACTTTTCTCCTTCGAAGTCAAACAAAAAATAATAGAAATACAAAAATCGATATCGACCTTCGAAACGATCGATTCGATTAATCGAACAGTAACGTCGATTTTCCATCGATCGATAGATCGATCGATTCTCGCTGATACTCGTTATACGTCGAGCTCGACAATTACGAACGTACGAGCGCGACGAAAATACATAATTCCGCCGTTTATCCGATAATTCAGTCGCGAATTTAATGAAGACGGAACTTTGCCCCGATTGTTTCCTTCGCACCGCGTATCTTTATGCGCTTCGAGTACTTCGCGACGCGAACCAAAAAAAACAAACAAAAATGCGAACGATGGACTTGATGAATATGCTCGACGTACAGAGAGCAAAAAAAAGAGAAAAAAGCGAGTAAAACGGAGTAACTGGGAAATTTTAATCGGACCAGGGAAAAAGGTGAGAGCTTGGAAAATTAATCTGTTCTCACTTTCAGCCCCCCCCCCTTCTCTCACTCCTTCAACCCCTTTCTTCGTCCCTGTTCTCAGTCCCTATCGACCACTCGGTCTGGCATTTCTTTTTGTTTCGAGTGGGTACGTGAATATAATTTTCGACTCGCTGACGCCGGTAGTAGGAAAAAAGAAAGGGCGAGAGAGAGAGAGAGAGAGAGAGAGAGAGAGAGAGAGAGAGAGAGAGAGAGAGAGAGAGAGAGAGAGAGAGAGAGAGAGAGAGAGAGAGAGAGAGAGAGAGAGAGAGAGAGAGAGAGAGAGAGAGAGAGGCGCCACTTTAGAACCCTCGCCATTGGACTAATTTCATGCGGTGGCATACAGCTTGTCGTGCAAACACACAAACACACACACACACAGAACGACGCATACTCGTGTTCTACGTTTCCATTGAGAAAATTTTCTAAGCTTTAACGAAACAGCCTCTTCGGCTCTATTTTCCCTTATTTTTCATTCGCTCGTTGATTTCTAATTTCATTTTCGTGCTACAAAGTTCCTTTGTAATTCGAAATTAATTTACGAGCACCCTGATGGTAGAGAATGTTCCTATTGTTTTGAAAAAAAAAAACAGAAAACAAAGAAAAACAATAAATCAAAGGAAAAAAGAATATTAAACGAAAAAAGAAAAACACGTTTTTACGAAATTTCGCGAAATTAATTTTTGTCGAGAGATGATGGAGCGCGTTGAATATGGGCGAAATTCGCATGCTGGAAATGCGCGTCGTTCGTTTTTCCCAGTTTCGTACACATATTTCGTTTTTATATTTTTACATCGCTTTGTATTTCGAGTTTTCGAGAAAAAGAAGTTATTCGAAAACGATTACAAAACGAGAGTTGGCGATGACGTTTCGAAAAGAAAAACCATCGTGAGCATTGATTCTTCTCATCGATGATCGACATTGACATTCACTCGTTAGTCAAATTTTCCAATCGTATATTTTCCCGAATTACAAACAAAAAAAACACCTTGCCTCGATTCTAACAGTGAAATAAAAAATAGAAAAAACAATCTAAACAAAAATCATCTCGCAAGAAAGCCTACGAACCATTACCGAGGATGAATAAATCGCGAATTTAACAAAAAAATTCCACGAGAAAAATCGTCCCGAAAAAAACAGACAAAAAAAAACGAAGTAAAAAAAAAAAAGAAGCGAGCATAAAAAATTCAGTCCAATCCCTCGGGGGAGGATTTGACGACAAATATATTTTCCCTTTTATAGAGAACTCGAAAGATACAAGGAAGAAGCGTGCGCGGGGTAGCCACCCTTTACCAAGATCCTTCGTAATCGGGGTACAACGTAGCTCGGTACGTTAGTCCCAAGGACAGTGAGAGAGCCAAGAAGCGAGAGAACAGAGAAACGTTTGACTCGGTGAGTAGTACGGGTCGTTCGCCGCGAGGTGGCAGCACCTTCGTATCTCTAACGCTACATACGTTCGTGTGAAGGGTGGGGGACGACGACGACGCCGACTATATATACGTACGAGTTAGTACCCAACACGTACGAAGGATAAGCTCGACGGTTGGCAAGCCTCTGCTCGGGGTGCTACTCCCGCGGAAGCTTCAACGAAACGAGGGCCAACCCGACAAATACATTATTCAACGCGGTTCGTCTCAAAGCTCGCACCCCGAAGCGCCCTCTGTCGCGCGTTTACTGCGAAAGAGAGGCGAGGCGTGGAGCTCACGAAGCGCGATGAGACTCACGTACGACGAGAGGGAGTGTGTAGTGCCGCGAGGCTTCCTACTACCACCGCTAGATGGCTCGAGGACACCGACGAGTCCGTAGTGTTCCGTAGCTTCGAGTTGCCACTGGACACGTTGATGCTCGCTCTCTCTCTCTCTCTCTCTCTCTCTCTCTCTCTCTCTCTTTCTCTCTCTGTCTGTATGTCTCTCTGTCTCTCTTTCCTTCGCTGGCTCTCCTCTGGATACTTTTACGAAACTTTGGACCCACTCGACCCGCACCATCAACAACTATCCTTCAAGAAATCGCTACATATATATATATATATCTATATATTTATACACTTTATATATATATATATATATATATATATATATATATATATATATGTATATATATATGTATAAAGGTCTCCGTTCACCCTCTACGATCTCTCCTTGCTCGTGTACATTCGAGCGTTTTACCCAATGGCTTTTGGGGGTGGGGGGAGATAGAAGATGCCGATGTTCGGTGAAGAATAGAAGAAACATCGAGTGGTGTGGCGAAAAGTACACTGCGGGGACTTTTGATCGTCGAAAGTTTCATGAAAGGAATTGGTCGAGGGTCGAAAGAAACATCGGACGTTAAAGGTGTCGTTCTTTTTTTATATTGAGAATTTCGGGGCAAGGAATTGCGCTATTTCGCAATGGGAGCTCGATATGTCGGCTTGTATTTTTAAAATTGTCACATAAGGTGTCGCGAAGGTTAGACTGATCCGCGATGGAAGATTTTATTTTTCTTCTCTATTACACCCGAGTCGAGAATTCGAATCGAATGTGAATTTTATAATTGTCTTCGGCATCGAGGGTAATTCTCGCGTTAGCGTCATCATCAGCGGCCATTTTGAATGACGAACGAAGGAAGCGAGAAAATGGCGGCGTATAATGGAAGATCTGGCGCTAAGAGGTTGTGATACAGGCTACGCGCGCTTCGAAAATTTGATCAGCAATCGTACGAGCATTAAACAACCGATCGGGTTGAAAATTCGTGGGTACACAGAGAATTATGGCAAAAAGTGGTTCTTGGTATTGTTTTCCCAAAATGTTTACCACAATTCTCTGGATACCCTCAAAACTTTAACGCTCAGTGCCGGAGAAAGTACGGATGGCGTTTTCGAATCGCTCGTCGCCTGTGACACCATTTTGAAAATTTCGGAAAAAAATATCAGGAGCCACTTTTTGCCATCATTCTCTGTTTACCTTCCAATTTTTAACCCGATCGGTTGTTTAATGCTCGTATGATTGCTGATCAAATTTTCGAAGTGGACGTCGTATGTATCACTGACTCTCAAGAATCTACACGTCTATCACAAATTGCGAAGTTAAATTTACAGTAACGAACTTCCGTTTCTCTCGCGTCGCAATTTTTTAGAACGGGATAACGGGAGAAATCTTAAATAATCGAGGTTATATTCGCGCCGTACTCGAGACAGCTTGAGGCCGCCATTTTAAACAAAGATCGTCCATTTTGTCTCGCGACACTCTCGAGAAACAGATTTTTCTCCTCGATGAGTGACGTTGAACGAACGATTTATTTCACGCGAAGAGATTTTTATCTTTGAACGACGTACGAGAGGGGAGATTCTCGTGCGAGTTCTCGCGCGATTCCCCAGACACTCTCGGGCTTGAGACAGTCGCGGGACTCGTATGAATAGATTAAGTCCGACAATAAATCGGAAGATGTGTGCGCGCGCGAGCCGGTCTAGATTTAAAATTCTACGAGAAATAGACCTTAAATCTTCCCTCTTCTCGATTTAGTCTTTTCTCAATTTACCATTCTTGCACCATAAGCCCCCTGCCCCTTTCCTTTCTACGTGGAGGAAGAGCAAAGAGAATCCTTGAACGAGATCAGTATTCACCACGAATCTGCCCAATAGAGTCCTCTCTCTCTCTCTCTCTCTCTCTCTCTCTCTCTCTCTTTGGTGCTTTCACAAAGTTCGGCGAGGGGCTGGACGCGAAAGGGGGGAAGAGTTTGAAATGTTCGCGCGATGGAATGGGATAGTTTTGCCCCTTGGTACGAAGATGCGACGCGGTCTGTGACTCTGGCTTTACTAGTACATACAGTGAGGAAATCGCGGGGTTTCCAAATGTAGTAGAACCCGCACTAGCATCTCGTCTCTCATCTCTCTCTCTCTCTCTCTCTCTTTCTCTCTCTCTCTCTCTCTCATCTCTCTCTCTCTCTGTCTCTGTCTCTCTCTCTCTCCTCCATTCAACCATGATCTCCTCTCGATCAGTTTTCAGCCACGTTTTGCTCGCGACTGAATACAGATATCCACCCCCTCCCCCTTTCCATCTCCCGCTACCGATCGGTGAAATATCTCAAGAGGATCTTCCAGATAAGGAAGATGAAGGAACGACCCTTTTTCCACGATCGGAATTCGACTACCCCGTTCCATGCAAGGAAAGTGAGATAGCAGAGGTCCTCGATTGATTCGGAATAAACCAAATCTGAAAAGTGACGATAATATCGTTTCGAAATATGACAACAATACAAAAATATATAATCTCGCACTAGGCGAATGAAAAATTAAGCAAAATTTTTCAACAACGAAAATTTCGTTACGAATTCGTCTCGCTTCGACCTCGTATCCTTGACTCGACTCTCCGACGTTCATCCCCTCGAAATAAAAACAAAAAAATACGAAATAACGTCGAATAATGATGAGAAAAAAGCAAAAAAAAAAAAAACGAAACGGTCGAAACAAAAAATTGGTTCCATTTCGACGTTTTATCTATGCCGGAGCAGGCGCGAGCGAGCAATATCGAGCCTTCCTACCTTGTAAAATATCAAAACGACACGAAGGACTGCGGCAGGAACGAAAAATATATCGCAGCACGTCTCGCGAGGCATTGCTCTCAATATGTCTCGGGAAATCTTGTTTCGTTTCGAGAGTAAAATAATAAATAAACCACGAGGAGAGGAAAAACGGGAGAGAGGGGGCGGGACGAAGGAGAAACGACACCGTAAAATCTTCCAGCGGGAGTATAGTCAGCCGAACTGACTTTTTCCTGGTCTAGCATCCGTTTCCGGCATTGCAGCAACGATGCCCTCCTTCTCCAAAACGAACATCCTCAATCCCTCCCTCCCTCTTTCTCCCTCTCCATTCCTCGTCGACTGTCCTGCTTCCTATTCCCTGGGCCATACTATTTATTCTTTACATATTTGGCACGGTACATTTCCCGAAATCTCTTGCGAGCGGTAAGAGTAAGGGAGGGGGAAGAGAAAGAAGGGGTAGTGGGAGAGAAAGAGGGAGAGGAGGAGAATACAGGAGCCAGATAGACATGAAATTGAAAATGGGTGATGTGCTGAGACAGAGAGAGAGAGAGAAAGAGAGAGAGGGTGGAAGGTACCGATGGGGTTGAAGGGGGAAAAAAGCAGGAATATAGCTTTTTGGACTCTTCGACTTTGCTTCGCTATAACGCTCCGATGTCTCATCCATTATTCAATAGTGGGCCGCGCCTGACTCGCCCGTTGGGCTGCTACGTAAGAATTTAGAAAAGCAACGATGATCGATATATGGGTAAATATATTTGTATAAGGGACACACGTTCAATAACTAATCGATCATTATTTTTGTCCTCGTACTTCAAATCCCTCGTTATCAAGTAATCTTACGTATAGTATTTAATTATTATTTGTTTTATCGTCGAAAATTATTTTAAAAAAGGGAGAAAAAACGGAAATAATGGTATCAAATGAACATTTTGTCAAATTGTATAAAAAATGTGCTCGATATCTGGGCGAACGCTCACGCGACTATATTTCAACCGCTGGAAATAAATCAACGTCGCGAACTGATTTTGTCGTTGATATTTTCTTATTTATTTTTTCTTTTATTTTCTTTATTAACATTATTTTTAATTTTATCTATTTTTTTTCATTATTATTTACAATTATTATTTTAATTTTTTGTTTAAGGTCATGAACAATAGGTAAGCTATTGTTCATGACCATGATCAATATCATGGCAAATTTTCAATTACGAGCAGAATAATAAAAACAATATTGTTACTCGATACGTTTTGCGCCGACCGATGGGAGTAAACAAGAATAACGATGAGCCCGTCGTCCTGGGGAGGGGGAGGTTCGCCGATTTGGCGCAAAATGTTTCGCGTGTAACGAACAACGTGTACATCGTGTGTACGCGCAAGAAAAATGCAAATGGCCGTGTCACGCTCGAACAATCACCGCTTGAACTCTCCCTTTTTATGTCCCAACCCTATCATCCCTTATAAAAACGCGATTTTTTTATTCCGACATTTCCTGTTTTTTCTCGATCTCTCTCTCTCTCTGTCTCTCTTTATTCTTGCAACCATTGACGTAACATGCAATCTCATCGTTCTCTTTCTCTCTCTCTCTCTCTCCTTCGTTTTCCCCCACCTTCATTTATTTTTTTCCTCTCCGCTCGCTCGTGGCTCGATTATGAAAACGTAATGATCCGTCTACACGCGATACGCTCGTCGACGAGGGGCTTCAAATCGAGTGAAAAAAATGCGAGAGAAAATAAGGGCCGGAGGGAGAACAAAAAGAAAAAAGAAAAACAAGATTACGAGCAATATTGCGATCTTCGCGTCATTCCGGTCGAAATGCGTCGAATTGCTAGTCGACGAATTTTTATCCGATGGAGATTAATCGCGCGCGTGCGTTACATAAACCGTGTTCCGTATGAATAGAAATAAAAATATTTAACAAAAATATGCTCGAGCTAAAATCGCGATTGCGATCGAAGTCGATCTTTTTTTTTCCTCGTTCGTAACGAACACGAATTATTTATGTTTTATCTCGATTCGTCGAGTCAACTTTTCCGTCTCGAGAAATGTGTTTGATCGATCGCAAAATTTGAACGAAACGCTTATTCTCCGAATTGTGACGAAAATCAAATTCAACGAAAATTTATTTTGATTTTTATATTAATTATGTATTTATCGAAAGTTTATTTATCGAATCGATTTTCGGTTCAAGATCGACGAATTTATTCCAATCCCTCGACATACGAGTTATAATTTTTGTTAAATTAATCAACCGAACAAGTTAATTGCCGTGCCTAATTATTCGTCGCCATAACAGTGATCAGCTGTGCCAGTTGTTTTTATTATTGGAAAAAAACGTGAATTGCGTTCACTCGTTACACATTTTTTCATATACGGTTGTCCGAACAAAATCATAAAAAATTGTGAATTTTCTTTGGCACTTAGGTGAATGTTATAGACAGAAGATTGCAGAAGCAGGTAAAAACTTGTTTTTTAATAACATATTTCTTGTAAAATTTATATTTGATTTTAAATGTAAAAACTAATCGGCGGGTAAGATGGGGTATGCATCTTTCCCGACACACAGTGCTTATAATTATGTATTTTATATATTATTTTTTTAGGATGGTTTATAATTATAAAACCTAAATCAAAGAAAACTACTAGAAAGTCGTCTTCTAAATAGATGGATATTGGACAAAACAGAAAATACTCCATGTTTTTATTGCTCAGGACGTTACTTGGACTCCGATGAAGGTTGAATCGCGTGTTCTTCGTGTTTTGAGTGGGCACATTGTAGCTGCTCAAGTATCGATGACAAGGATGAGGAAGCAACTCATATTTGTGTGTTTCGTCGTTTTTAGATCAGGAGAATGAGTGGTACTCCATCTTACCCGACCTATCGGGTAAAATGGGGTGACCGTTAATTTTCTATAAATTGTTATTTTATGACGAGTGCAATAATTAGTCGTTCTTAATTCCATGTAACTATTCAAAACGGTTAACAAATTGACTAAATAAGATTAAATACGATTTAAAAACTACGAAAACCTATGAATTATTGAGTTTAGAACCTTAGCTACCCCGTCTTGCCCGGCCTTTCCCTAATTCCTTCCTAATTTTTATCTCTTTATCGTCGAGTGAATTTTCATTCTCGACGAGGATAAAAATTTTCCGGCTCGTACACGCCATTGGGATTTATGCGACGGGCATTCAAAGTGACGTCCTCTCGAGTCGAATGAAGAATAAGTGTAAGGTGCATCTCAGTGGCTCGCGCGAGAAAAAAAAAGGAAAAAATATATAGTATATGAATGGAGAGAGGAAATATCGAGTTTGCAAGATCTCTCGGAGTCGTCGCCTATCTCGAGTGGAGTCGAGTCTCTCGAGCGACCAAGTGAACTAGAGTGCGCGGCCTAGTTGAAGATCCATTTGAAAGCTCTCGTTCTCTTTTGCTCTCTCTCTCTCTCTCTCTCTCTCTCTCTCTCTCTCTCTCTCCCTCCCTCCCTCCCTCTCTCTCTTCCTTTCTCTCTCTCTTTCGAGGAAATATTCGATGCTTCTTCCGGAGTCTCTTGGTGCTTTGAGCCAATTCCGAAAAGTCACTTTTGTACGACTCTATGTGTGCCACCATCACCTTTAAGCCTGAATTGAGTACGATCCCTCTCTCTCTCTCTCTCTCTCGCTATCGCTCTCTTTCTCTTCGCGCTCTCTCTTCTTATATCCATCTAGCACCCAAGAGAAGCTGTGCAAGATTCGATGCGACAGGCAATCCTCCGCACAGTTCCTCGGGGGAGGTCGCAGGGCGTCGATAAGATGAAAGTTTAGATTAAGCCGTGAATATTTAACATCTGCGAGCGTTTCAGTCGTATAGACGACGACCTAGCAACGCTTGCGAACTGTTCCTACGTTTCTGGTTCCATGCAATTTGCAGTCGGCATCAGAGACTGGGAATAAGAATATATATATATATATTTTTATATATTTGACTATTGGGAAATTTACAAAGTCTTCGAATAGGAACATTTTTTTTTTATGGACGATGTGTAAATTTAGACAAAAATCGATTCACCTAAGTGTTTGAATCGATTGATGTATGAAAGGTTTAATTAAGATATCGTGTTTATCGACGGAAATTTCTCATTCGTTGTTTTACAACGAAATTTAAGCAAGAATGAAAAAGGTTTTTGTGTTTAAGAAATAGAATTTATTCGAGGTCTCTCGAGAAGCGTTCGAGTGAAAAACTTCATAAGATTCTGAATATTGTTCAAAATTATTGAGTGAATGCTTTTTTTTTTATAATTGTATCGTAATTTTGTTTTTTGGGCCATTTTTAGAAATATAGGTTAGGTGCGTGCCGATGCGATTCCGGTTCGATTGTCCGGAGTGGCAAATCAAACAGTTTCCGTGGTGTAGTGGTTATCACATCCGCCTAACACGCGGAAGGTCCCCGGTTCGATCCCGGGCGGAAACATATTTTTTGTTATTGTTAAATTTTTCATTTTTTTGTTGATACCGACACGTTTAATTCGCGTGGAATTGTTTGAATGATTTAAGCGACGATATTAACGACGTAAGCAAATTAATTCGCATTTGTCAGATCAGGGATAGAGAGGGAGGGAGAGAGCTCTGTCGTTTCCATTAATCTCGACGCAATTTTATTACTTTTCATAATATTTCAAGTATTTACTGAATTTGTGCAAAATTGATCACCGGATGAGAAAGAAATGTTTGAATTACGAGGAAAATTTGAATATCCCGGTTTGGATAATCGGAAGACGAAGGTTCCCAACGAGTTTCCGTGGTGTAGTGGTTATCACATCCGCCTAACACGCGGAAGGTCCCCGGTTCGATCCCGGGCGGAAACATTATTTTTTGTAAAATTTCGCGCGATTTGTATACGTTTTAAAAACAAATAAACGATATAAATGCATAAATCCGGTGAAACAATAGAATAAAATTTATTTTTTCGCATCTGTGCAAATTTCGAAATTATTACCGAAATTTGTATGAATTTTATTGAATTGCAAAAACAAATTGTTATTTTCAAGGACACTGAGAAAAAAGTAAAATTCATAATAATTACTAACAATTTCTTAATTAACGTTCATAAAAATAAATCCAAAACACACGATAATCTTGGTAAAGACTCTCTCTCTCGTTCGCCGTTCTCCTTTCACCGGGGCTAAAAACGAGTCCTCGAACTACACCGCTTCAACCAGTTTCCGTGGTGTAGTGGTTATCACATCCGCCTAACACGCGGAAGGTCCCCGGTTCGATCCCGGGCGGAAACATTATTTTTTCATTATCCCTAAAGCCACAAAATCCCAAGAAAAAAAAGTACATCCGCGAAAAAAGCGCCCCCATTTTCTCCACCGTAATATATGCAAAATATATTTAAATTATATTTAATAAATTCCGTATTATATTACAGGCGAAAACCGTTTCAGCCTAGCCACGCGGTAATAATAAATAGCCGATATTCAAAAAGCAGCGCGTCGTAAAAATAATTGCCTGAATAAAATAAATAAAAATAAAAATAAAAATAAAAATAATTCGAATCGAAAATATCACCCGCGCACGAGAAACGTTCACGACTAACGAGTTTACAAATTCCTAAAACTTCGTCTCGACCGGAATATCCACTTATTTAAAATTACAAAATAAACGAATCTCATTTTCGTCGAGACTTGGAATTTTCTATTCCAACATCGCTAATCGAATGATGTAATCGCGTCAATTATCTCTCTCGCTTCGTAGCTAATAATCAAATTTCTATCTCGCGAACGATCGTTAATACAAAATACGAACGAGGAGGGAATCGCCAGAATCGCGAAAATCGTTAATTCGCCGAATAATTCTACGAAGCCGAAACAAGAGGACCGTAAACACAAATGGGAGTGCCAAGATAAAGTCAGCGAACGTGGTTGAACTACTTACTAAGCCAATTTTGCGGTTCGAATGGGGAGAATAGTCGATATACTCGATAGAGTCGATTAGCGCCAATGAATGGAACTAACGGGATATTCCTAGATAGATAGATATATATATATATATATATATATAGAGAGAGAGAGAGAGAAAGCAGCATGCCGATGCTTTCTCATCGTGAGAGGCGATGAAACTAAACGCGCCTCTCAGTGGCCCACGAAATGGCCCAATTAACGACTAGTTTCGACTTCTCTCTCTCTCTCTCTCTCTCTCTCTCTTTCACACACACAGACTCCTTGCCCATTAATCGATTCCAATGTACTCTCTACTGTTGCCAATACGAAATTGCGAGATTTTGCCACAAAAATCTTATCTATCGTGCGACGAACACGAGAATTTGCGCATTTCGGCGACATACGTATCGCAATCTTTCCACTTACTAACGTTGACCTGCTCACCCCTTCGTACGTATTATCTTGCTTCTACCGTTTCTCGTGTACCGCTGTAACTCGGATATTCATGGGACATGACATGAGAGAAGGTGGGATTCCAGGCTAACCTACCACCGTAAGCTTCTCTCTCTCTCTCTCTCTCTCTCTCTCTCTCTCTCTCTCTCTCTCTCTCTCTCTCTCTCTCTCTCTCTCTCACTCGCCCTCTCTCGGTTATCTCCACAAACAGGAATTTACCAAGAGCTCTGAACCGTTTAACCGGAAGCATCTGTGTATCGGATACGGATAAGTTGTGCTTACTATCGAGCGATGCGATAACGTCTAGCTAAAAAATTGAATTTTCGCTTTGGTTCGATCGAAGAAATCGAGATTTCTCCCACAATTTTCAAAGATTTTTTCGTTTTTTTACTTTTGACGATCGAATTTTCCTACTTTTCGATCAAATGTAAAAGAAGAAGACGTTTTTTTTTCGACAAAAACTAAAAAGATTGTAAAACCTGACAAATTTTCCTACATCGCAAAATTTTGTGTTCCCCTTATTCTGAAAAAATATTATTCTATTATTATTTCGATTATTTTTTTGTTTATTATCACCAACGAACCATCGTCTATCTCAAAATGGACGTTCTCTCGTAACACCGTGATTCAAGAACGAATCATCGATAACGACGAAACGTTGAATTTCAAAACCGAAATTATAAATTCCTCCAGGAAATAACGAGAGCGAGACTACGCCTACGCTTTAGCCCTTCTCCCCTAACGAACGTCGAAACACCTAGGGTAAAACAAATATATTCTTCTTTCCCTTCTGTTATTTATTCGATCCGGTCGAGAGACTGGCGAGGTAACACGTATTCCTATAAATCATAAACAAAAAAACAACATATATTAAGCAGAGTAAACCTAAACCAGACACTTGCCTCCCTCCCTCTTCTTCTCTTCTCCTAATCAAATTCCATTTCGCGGAACAGACATAGAGCCGAAAAGCGGTTTCTCAAAGTACGAGCGTAGTTAAAATGTTAATTGGTGTGGCCTCGGTCGGGGGGTCGTGTTCCTCGTGTCGTAGACCGTCTGTGATTATACACGGTCTTATAGTCTCCCGCAACTACTTGTACGGTGGCTGTGCACTTCTGTAACTACGAAGCATCTATCCAGCACGCTCCGAACTGCAGAGCGTATATAATCGGTGTGTGTGTGTGTGTAGGAGGGAGGCTGGGGGAGTAGGGGTAGTTGGGGTTACACTCTTTCCTGTTGAGCGACGCGGAACAAGAGAGTCGTGAGAGGTAGAGAGGGAGGGTACAGGTAAAAGTGTACCGTTTTGTGACAGAGGGTGGGATCTCTCGTGGAGGAAAAGCGCTCATCCGCAAGACCGTATCTACTCCGTGTCTTCAGTGGAAACGGACGAGCTTTGGTCAGACGAGACCAGAATGAAAAAAAAGTTCTGGAAAAATACCACTGGACCAAACGGGTTATTTGTCGAGGAGAAAATGAATTTTGTAATTAGTAAGACGTTTTAATTATCATCAAGGTACGTTTAATTATCAACGAGGGGAAAAAATTGATAAAGTTGGTAAAATAGAAATTAAAAAATTTAACTAATTTTATGGGGTTTTAATGTAATTTTTGTCGAAGGGGTTTTGTAATTTGCGATTGTTTTGATTGTCGTGTCGGTGATTAGCGAGTGAAATAGCGTTTAACGAAAATTCGATCGCAGTATTCAGTAGAAAGGGAACAGCTTTGGTCAGACGAGACTAGAAAAGAAAAATTCTTCAAAAATACTTCCGGACCGAACTCGTTATTTCTCGACGACAAAATGAATTTTGTAATTAGTAAGACGTTTTAATTATCACCAAGGTAATTGAGAAATGGACAATTTTCAGCGACGTTCCATCGTGTTTCAAATGGAAATGGGCGAATAGCTGATCGGACGGGATGAAGGGAAAAATCGAAAATTAAACTAATTTTATGTTTTTTTTTCTATTTTTGTTGATCGAGTTTCGTAATTACCGATTGTTTTGATTGTCGTGTCGGTGATTAGCGAGTGAAATAGCGTTTAACGAAAATTCGATCGCAGTATTCAGTAGAAAGGGAACAGCTTTGGTCAGACGAGACTAGAAAAGAAAAATTCTTCAAAAATACTACCGGACCGAACATGTTTTTTCTCGACGACAAAATGAATTTTGTAATTAGTAAGACGTTTTAATTATCACCAAGGTAATTGAGAAATGGACAATTTTCAGCGACGTTCCATCGTGTTTCAAATGGAAATGGGCGAATAGCTGATCGGACGGGATGAAGGGAAAAATCGAAAATTAAACTAATTTTATGTTTTTTTTTCTATTTTTGTTGTTCGAGTTTCGTAATTACCGATCGTTTTAATTGTCGTGTCGGTGATTAGCGAGTGAAATAGCGTTTAACGAAAATTCGATCGCAGTATTCAGTAGAAAGGGACCAGCTTTGGTCAGACGAGATTAGAAAAAAAATCCTCGAAAAATACCATCGGACCGATCCCGTTATTTCTCGACGACAAAATTAATTTCGTAATTAGTAAAACGCATTAATTATCACCACGGTAATTGATAAATGGACAATATATAGCCAAGTTCAATCCCGTTATCGACGAAAACGGATGAACGTCGATCGAATCGAAATATTAAACTAATTTTGTTTTTTTTTAATTTTCGTCGAACAAATTTCATAATTATAAATCGTTTTAATTATCTCGCTGGTGATTAACGAACGAAATAACGTTTAACGAAAATTAGATCGCGGTATTCAGTGGAAAGGATCGAGGTTTGGTCGGACGCGACGAAAATTGAATAATCGAGTAAGAAAACAAGACCCCTGGCTAGTTGTTTATTATTCCCTTCGACCGCTAAATTTTGCAATTAGTCACAATTTTCGTTATATCGCCGACCAATCGGGGATGAATAACAAAAAAAAATACATTTTTTTTGTCACAGCGTTCCACCGTCGCGAATAAATTAATCGAGCTGCGAAACGCGAAACGCTGGATTAATCACCGGAACTCGTTATCGAGGATTAATCGAATCGTCGCGTATTTATTCGCGCGTTTCGTTATTACGAATTACGTTCGTGTCAAATAAATTATATTTATTATTATTATATTAAAAATAAAACACGAACAAATTTATCCATCGGTTTATCGGGCGCTTTTATTCGCGCCTATTTATCCACCGTACGAATAAAAGCGCCAAGGTGCTCGAACGTTAACAAAATTCGAGTCAACGAAAAACCAAAAAAAACCCCAAAAAATTATCATTACCTTCAATCATCGCCCTCCCACTCTCATTATTACAAACACGTCGTCCCAAATCTACGAAAAAAAAAGAAGTAAAACGCTGTTATTCAACGAGATAAATGTTGAAAAATTGGGTCAAGAGTACAAAAAACAAAAATAAAAAATACCAGGATGGAAAAATACGTACGATTTTCCCTCTGTATTTTTGCCCTCGTACTCTTGCGAGAGAAAAGAGGATTGAATGCAACGTTACGTGTACGCACGCTATAATTTTCCGTCGCGGGTTGATATGGAACACAGTGAGCTTGAACGAGAAGGAAGGGGTGGGGGGGGGGGGGGGGGGAGAAGGGGGTGGACGAAGTAAGGAGAGTTTACTTCGCGAGACAGGAATAAATAAAGCTCGGCAATCTCCGAGTAAGAGCCAAAAGACACGTAGAAATGGAAGTTTCGGAAAGAGGAAGAAGGACAAAAAAAAAGAAAAAAAAAATGTTAAAGAATGAAAGAAAGAAAGAAGGACAAAGGATAAAAGTACGTTACCATATTGTTTGCGAAAAAGCAAATGTAAATACGTGATACGTACAGTGTGTGTGTGTGTTCGTGTGTTTGTGTGCGTTTGCACGTAACACCGAAATCCTATCAGGTACGTATACCATCGTGTACATACCTTAAAAATAGAGAAGACACGAGAGATTGAAGTCACGAGTACGAGCCGAGACTTTTCAAAGAGACAAAGGGCTTAAGGGAGAAGAGAGGGGGGAGGGAGGGGGTCGAAAAGGAGGGCTAAGAATGCCACAGTAGACTTTGGTGGAAGTTCATACGGGATCTCGTTTCTCGCGAGAACAAATTTTTGGTCCGAGAATTCCTTGAGAATGTAAGAAAAAAAAAAAAAAAAAAAAAAAAAATCCGAGTATTTTGTCCGAGAAAGGACGTAAAAATCATGAAAATATCTTGAAGAACGTGTTTTTTTCGTTGTTTCCTTCTTTACCTCGATGAAAATATGAAAAATATCGAAAATTCGTATTTTTAGAAAGAGAAGCAAAAAGAAAATAAACAAAAAACCGTAATAATAATGAAAATTACAATTATCTTGTTCTCGAAAAGATTTATGAAATATTTTTCCGACCGTCTTTGATGTTTGGTATCCTAAAATCAAAATGTCCAAAGATTTATCTTCGCGGTGTTTTTTTTTGTTTGTAACTTTTCGAAAACGACGATTTTTTTCATTTGGGTAATTTTGAAAGATTGAAAGTAAAAGGAAAAAAAGTATCGTTTCACCGTGAAATAATTCGTTATACCGAGTATCAAAATGGACAATTATGACGATACGTAGATAGCCATGGTTGTACACCGGGAGAAAGATAAATAGTGAAGTCGGGGATGAGAAGGCTGCGGGGTCGTAGAAATTGCAATTCAAGAGACCGGGGATACGATACGTGCTTTATCGTCATCGTGGATTTTCGAGCTTATACGCAAGCCGTTCTCTCTCTCTCTCTCTCTCTCTCTCTCTCTGTTTGCCGACAAAAGCGTTTCGCGCGAGAGAGCGAGAGAGAGAGAGAGAGAGAGAGAGAGACAAAAGCATACTTTCGAAACGGTCTCACAGTTTTACCGACAGAAATATTCGTCGAGTCCAAAAGAACGGAAAGAGAGAAAGAGAGAGAGAGAGAGAGAGAAACCGGATGAGCCAACAAAGGCTTTTATTTTTATATCACCAAAGTGTCATCTCGGTTAGAGAAAAAAAAACAATTTTTAAAACGCAAAAAAAACACACACAGAAAAGAAAGAAAGATGAGGAAAAAACGACGAGACGAGCGCGAAGCGAGAATCGACATTGTCCGAATGGATAGGGAAAAAAACGTTACGAGAGAGGTATCTCGCGATGTTTGCGCGCGAGAAGGAAGAACGGAATAACTTTTACGGCACACCCGTAATACATCCCGAAGAGTTGTGAAAAGTTTTTTCGTTTTTTTTCTTTTCTTTTTTTCTTTTTTTATTTCCTGGAGTCAAGCTTTGTTCATCCGGGATAATATAACGTCCCTCGTTGGTTCGAGGAACGAAATTTTCTCGCTCGTCCGCGACGATTCGCGGCTATGCCACCCCCCATTCCTAGGGCGGAATGCGTGACGACCGGAAGATACGTTCACGTCACCCGCTGGCTCATCTTTTCTCTCGCGCGCTAAATTTCTCTTTTTTCTCTCTCTCTCTCTCTCTCTCTCTCTCTCTATATATATATATATATCTTTCTTTCTTTTACTTGAGCCATTTCAACCCTCGTTCGAAACTTTAGGTCTCGCTCTTTCTCTCTCTTTTTATCCCACAGAGTTATGTTAGTCGCACGAGACTCGAATACCGAAAGAGGAACTCTCCTTTCCTCTTTGTCAGTGTCTTTACTCGTGCTAGTCTCGTCGATCATTTCAACTCTCACCCCGTACCCGTGTGTTTCGGTCGGTCAGTCGTTCTCTCTCTCTCTCTCTCTCTCCTTTCCACCGGTACAAGAAAAAGTTACGCGCCTTCGTGTTACGACGAAAAACGTGACGCGAAAAACCGACTTGCCGATCGAGGGTCAGAAGCTGATAAAACGAAGTCAAAAGTCAATTGTCAACGAAGAAAGTCACTATTTTTACTTGTTATATTTCTTTCCTTTTTCTTTTTTTTTTATTGAAGAAAATATTGAACAAAATTAAGGTAAAATTTGAAATAGTCGAATGTTTATCTTCCGTTAAGATTTCGTTTGTATTTTTTAACCCGAAAAACGACGATGCGAAATAAATATTTCATAAAAAAGAAATAATTCATATTCAACGTTTTTAAATCAAAATATTTAAAAACGTTGAATTCGTTGATTCAAGCAACGTTGGTTTTCTCTCTTTCCTCGAGAATCTAACGATTTTATCCGAATCAATATTTGAATGGACGAAAAATTTATCAATAGTGAAATAAAACTTGTTTGTCTGAAATAAAACGAGAGAATAAACAAAAAAGCTCTTCTCTTTTTCTCTTTACTGGCTGTTTCCCGCAGTGAATCTTCATTTATTCCCGCCCCCAATGGAAAATGGATAAATTTCACAAAATATTTACAAAAACGACGTCGTATTATATTTCAAGCGCGTAACACGCAACGCCGGACAGACAGAGGGAGAGAGAGAGAGAGAGAGAATAAGAGAGCAAAAGAGTGAGAGGGTAGAGGGTGAATATACTGAAAAATTGCCATGGGAAAATCCGGTGTAAAGAATAAGCGGAAGGGTAAAAGGGAGGAAAAAGGAAGGAAGAGAGAGAGTGAGAGAGTGTGCTCAAAAGAGATAAAGCGCCCACCAGTGAGAAGATTCGAAGAGCCTGGGCTATGCATAAATCGCGGCTATATCCCCGAGGGTGCAACTCCTGCCGTTTTACAAAGCATTTCGCTATTTACCGTTCGACGAACGATATAACGGAGGGTCTTCGTACCATACGGAAAAATCGAGGGGTGAGTTTTCACGAAAGGGAGACGTAAACTATCCGATCGTTCTCTTATGCTGATCTTACATTCGTATGTACACACATATATATATATATATATAGAGAGAGAGAGAGAGAGAGAGAGAGAAATAACGATAATAAACGTTATTATACGATTTTTCTCTCGTCCATCAAATCCGAGTAGAAATTATTGAAAAACATTTTCATCCCTGGCAATAGAATTTAACCGTTCGTCACACCTTTTTTCACCTCGCATTCCCTCCCTGAAATTGGAGTTGAAAGAGGGAAGAAGAGAGAGAGAAAGAGAAAGAGAGAGAGAGAGAGAGAGAGAGGAACAAGAAAATGAAAAAGAAACGAATCTCAATCTTAATTAACATCTCGTCGCTTTTGTTCCAACTCATAAAAACGTAACGGCGTGCCGGATCTCAAATCTATTTTTTATTCCAAGATTGAATCGAAAAAGAGAGAAGAAAAGGGAAATGAAAGAGCGAGAGAGAGAGAGAGAAGAAAAAAAATTGGGAAAGACGATCGCTCACTTGGCTCTCGCGTCTTGGTCGTACGACCAAGTTTCGTGGAAATAAAGTAATGGAAAAAAGGTGACGGCCAATTACCGGGACTGAGCGCAGTTTCCAAGAAAATTCGCGGGCGTAAAGCGTGAAGAAAAAAAAAAAAAAAGCGATAAGACGGGGTAGATACCGAGGGAAAAATACTGTTATACAAAGCACACGGTGAACAAACGACCGAGACGACCGTACGTCGCGTGACTTGAACCACTTGGTAGATGGCGCGAGAGTTCCCGGGACTGTAATGTGTTATCCATTAGTAAATGCGACTATTGTTCTTAGTCATTTTCGCGGTACGTATTTTATTGTTAGCAACCTCGAATATCTCATTCTCTCTCTCTCTCTCACTCTCTCTGTCTCTGTCTCTCTCTCGCACACACGCACTTAGTACCTTCGATAAACTTGTGAGAAAAGGGCACCAGCTATTCCTTTCTTCCACTGGTGTACTCTGACGGAGTAAATATGAACTAACATTGCGGAGGTGTACTGAAGATAATCCATACGCGATGAGGAATGTGGGACAAGACGCTAATATTGACCCGATTAGACGCAAAATACAAAACTTAATTACTCGATTCATTTATTTATTATTATCTTATTTATTCGTATCGTTCCTGGTCCCATTGAAGAGTTAAAAAAATGACAAAAGATGCAACTTTTGTAATTGAATGAATACAAATTTCGAGCTGATGTAAGACTCTAACCTCAAACTCATAAAATAACATAAAAAGGTAATATGGGACATCTAGCTGTAAGCAATAAGATACAAAATTTTAAAACCTTGAAAACAAGTTGATCGGTTTTGTCTTACTTACAATTAGAGAAATTACTACGAGCTCTTTGAGAAAAGTATCGTATATTATATATATATGTATATCGTGTCGAAGAAAATGAGACGTCTGTGAAATACAACTCCGAGGACCGATGACAGGTGTTATAGGAATGGATTTGGTGGTCTATAGTCTCGAACTTTGTTCAACGTATACCCGTTTCCGTCGTTGTAGGTACTCGAGCACAGAGAACTTGGCGGTTCCCTGTCTGTTCGGTGGGCAACCACACCTACAACGCCCCCGGGTTACGTCTCTCGCTCTACCCTCTCTCTGTAATTTACATACGTAATTAACCGACCAACTTGCTATTCTCATATTAGCGATGCCAGTGGCGCTACCTGGTTGCCAAGTGCGCCACCGTTTCATCCCACTTCTCTGTTTCTCCCGCGGTCCGCGCCCCGTCTATTCGCGTCACTCTGTCTCTCTCCCACTAGCCTCCTTCGCTCTCGCTGCTGCATGTGCTGCCACTAGTGACGCGGCGGCGTTGGTTTGTACGAGAGGCCCTAACGCTATAGCCACCGCTTCGAACGTATGGTACAATGCGTTACGTAATTGGCGTTTGAAACAGCGAATACGTAGTTGAATTGTCGGATTCGACCTAGGAATATATTAATGGCAAGGCTATGTATACGTGAATCAAGCAACTCGGATTAGAGACACAAAGACGATTGATGAAAATTAATAATAATGGGGCTGGAAGTCTCGAGCACTACGACTCAACTATGATTTTATTACCTACTTCGGGATCAAACGTTCCCAGATTTACTTCTTTTTTGTACGCATAGTTTCAGGTTATGTTCAAATTTGTTTGAATTCGGTAAAGAAATTCTTGTTTTATTCACGCCAAAGAAGTACATAACTTCTTAGGTGCGTACATATGTACATACAGGCTTTTTCTTTGTTTTACTAAATAAGAACTTCGAAATAAGAACGTCGGAAAATTGCGAAACGATTAGCCGTTACTTTTAAATGTTATATTGTTATTTTACGCATTTAGACAAATTTGAACTGAGCAAAATGATCGATAAACGATATTAAATACCATGAATACAAGTTGGAATAAGTAACATTTAAATTAAATAAAAATCGTATATTAGAATGTTTCAAATGAAGGCAGTTAAAAATAATATAAATATAAATATGTGTAAATATCAATTTTGTTAAAAATAATATTAAATCAGACGATTCAATAAAAATAATACTTACATCAATATAACCTCAAATCCTAAAACACAATTTTCACAAACAAATATATATCTACATTAAAATATAAATAAAGTTTTATAAATATGAATAATAATAATATTTACAGTTTCAAAAACCATTTGGGTCTGCGAAAATCTTACGTACTACGTAAGATTTTCGTGTTAGAGAGTTAGGCATCAAAACTGCCTAACTCACCTAAAGACGTATAGCTTCAAAAAAAAATCCTCGGTCGATAAAACAGTCGTTCGTCATATAAAATTGGCTTATTTATTTCACGATTGAACGAAATTAAATTCGAATAAACCTTATAGGAGTCGCTTTTTAAACTCCAATCAAACTAATTTCCGCCTTGCACACCTCGATTGAACATTCAACCGGGCGATCGAGGAGTTTTATTTTATCGTCGTCGATAAAAAAAAAATTATAGCGTTTCGTACGAAGACATTAACGAACACGATGTAGTTTCTACAAATATAGCGAATTGACTGCTGATCCCAAGTACGATAAAAAAAACGTCCCGACGTGCAATGTGGCGTGACGTTGCAGGTGACTACCACGTTTAAAATCGATAATCTGTGAGAAAAGGAATAAAAAGAAAAACGGAGGAGAAAAATTGTTCGAGACACAAAAAAAGAGAGGGAGAGAGAGAGAGAGAGAGAGAGAGAGAGAGAGAGAGAGAGAGAGAGAGAGAGAGAGAAAGAAAAAAACGCGAGAGCCTACAAATTAGATTAATTAAATAGACGTTTTTTTGCTGAATATAACTTTGCAAATCCGACCCCTGTGCGCGAGACTAGGATGATTTTTTTTCCACGAGTGAGGTGATGCGGTCGGGTTAAGGGCTCTAGAGATACGCAACGGTGGATGCGAAGAGAGAGAGAGAGTGAGAGAGAGAGTAAGAGTAAGCAGGGGTGGGAATAAGGGAGGTTATTTGTTTAGAGGGAAAACGCCTGGCGACCCTCCCAGACAGGCTCGTCCCGTGCTAATGTAATATTCAGAAGCGTAGCTCGTGGTTATCCTAATTAAAATCTCCGGACATCAAGCTTTCCCTCCCCCACCGCCAGCCACCCTCTGCCTCATATTTCGAGGAGGGAGGGTTGCCAGCTTCCTAGCTATCGTGGTCGTACCTTCTGGGATTTTGGCTCACCGGGTCTTTCTCCAAACTAGCTACTGCGAAACTCGCGACGACATTTTTTTTCTTTCTTCTCCGGGTTCTCTTTTTTTTCTTTTTTCTTTTTACCCTTTCGTTCTTACCGAATAATCTCACCGCTCGAGATTGGACACTCGGCTAACCGGAAGTGAAAAATTATCCCGGTATAAAGAATAAAAAGAAATAAAACAACGTCTGATTTTTTTTTACTCTCGAATTTGAATTTCTCGACTATCTTTCGCTTTTCGGTTTCTATTAATTATTAACAAGATTATTATTGACTATTATTATAGTCGATAGGGAAATAAATTTTCGAATTTAGATTGGACACTTCGCTAACCGGAAGTGAAAAAATATCTCGATGTAAAGAACAACAGAAAAATAAAACAACGTAACTATACCAATTTTTGTTAATCGCGAATTTGAATTTCTCGGCTGTTTTCTCATTTTCATTTCTATCAATTATTAACAAGATTATTATTAACGGTTGTGACACAATCGGGAAATTAATTTTTTTAACGTCGTTATTTTCGATCGTAAAACGACTTAGGGACCGATTTAACCCTTCGAAGAAATTCTAAAGAAACAAACAACACCTACGTAACGTTGAACAAGCATCGTCGCATAGCGTAATTACCTTCTATGAAAATTAATCGTCGAGACGACGCAAAAAAAAATTAAAATACCATTGGGGGGGGGGGGGGGGGGGGGGGGGTGAATAAGAAAATTTAATATTATAAAAACTTTCGAGTTCAACGAGCTCGACGTGGTTTGCCTTTGATACACGCTTTTAATTAACATCTTTTTCCTTTGTTAATTCACACACGACCGAGCAAAGACGAAGTCAGTGAGAATACTCGTAGAAGCTTTATCTATCTATAAACCTATAATATCTTTGTTCCACCACCGTGGAAAAAATGTTATCAAGCGTCTCGTAAAAACAGAAATGCAAATAACAAATAGACGAAAGTGGAAAATGGCGGGGAGTAACGTCGGCACGTTGGGATGAAAAATTGTCAAGTGTAATCCGTGTAATACGAATTGCGTTTACCAAAGGGTGGAGGAAACAGCGACGCGAGTAAAGAAAGATTATCGTGCTCAACGCCGGCAGCGAAATGTATAAATAATTTCGGTGCAAATATGAATTGTAAAGTGGACAGGAATAATAATGGGAAATGCGCGTAACGCTGTCGAGCGCTCCATCCATATAAGCGTATTATATACAAACACACACACACACACACACGTATATGTATATATTTTTGTTTTCTTCCTTGTTTCGAAATTCTTTCGGATCTTTACGACTCGTCCCTTTATTCTCCCTTTTTTGCCAGCCCTTTTTCCGCATTTCGCTCACCTAAACCTAACTCTTTCCAGGCGCTTATACAAACCACTTTGTACACCGCGACGCAATTAATCCAAGTGGTGAGGGAAAACTGCAGTTAGGTATCGGTCGTCGACTCGTTCAAAGTCGAATATTGTCCCTATAGAGGGAATCGTTCGGAAGAACGAAATCGGCTAAACGGTCACCGCACCAAGTAGTGGCCGCGCGGAATGCTGCTTAACTTCAGCGATCACCCGAACCGCGCGCTAACCGCGCGACCATCCCCGTCGCCTTCAACGAATCACGCGTATACGAGGATTATATTTGCCGAATTTTTGTATTTTCGTACGAACCCGTGAAATTTTGTAAAACGAGATCGAAGATGAGAATACATTTAACATTATTACAATGAAATTATTACGAAAATGTTGAAATTGAATCGAAGAAACGAAACGAGAAATGAAAATGTCGCGAGCGAAGATTATTCTCAAAATTTGATAAATTATAAACGAATCGAAGAGACGCGGGGTTATATTTACACGCGTTAATACACGATTTATTGTTAGAGATTGTATATTAAGTTTAAACGCGAGCTAGAGCGATCGAGAAGAAAAAAGGATGTCGGACCGCGAGGACTATCCTGGTATGAACCTTCGCGATTCGTGCAGATGCATTCGTAATTATGTTTGAACGGTCCACGGCAAAGAGAAATCATACTCCAGCCCTCCGGCCACTAAGCCGAGTTATGTCGACGACGAGGAAATGGGGGGTAGTTTGTGTGTGTATTTTGAGAAACACGGCAAACGAGAGACAAATTAAAGCATGTAAATTGTAAAAGTTGGCACGAATTTTCACCGGGATAGGACGTGTAGCACGGAGAAATTGAAACGAAATATCGTACGCCCTTCCGCAAATTTACACATCGTCGGGACTCTTTTTATCATATTTTCAAAGTTTGTAATTAAATTTTTATTTGTTTATATTTCTTTTCATCAAGGTTTCGACAATTTAGAGTTAATTTACTAATTTACGTTAGTTTTTTCTTATTTTGTTTAGTTTCGTTTTACTTTAGGATTGTTTTTTATTTTTTTTTTCTAGTGAATGTTTTTAGTTTTTTAATTTTTTGTTGTTTTTTGGGTCGAAGTGGGATTTTGGGTTTCAAGGAGGGTGCGAGTCAGTGTTTGCCGGAAACGAGAAACGAGAGACCATGTGACCCCTTTCGACACTTTGGGGAACCGACAAAGAGACGATATTAAAATTCCTTTCGCTATCGGGAATTCCTCGATAACTTTCCGATGAGAATTTCGTATCCGCGTAAAGGGAGGTAAATATTGAGAGATATAAAATAGTGGGGACGCTGTCTTACTTTCGACGATCGAAAATTAATTACTACGACGTCGAAAATAATTTATAACGAATGTACACGTGGTAGGATAGCGAGTGCATCAAGGGCGCAGATACTAAGATCAAAGAGAATTTTTAACTTTGTTGGATGCAATGGTTCGTTTGATGGTTCACTAATAAGACCACCCACCTAGTCTAACAACTTCTTAAGCCCTAAAGAACTGATTGTGAGCCTGAAAGGGATACAAAATTGTTGTCGTTGGAAAAAAAAACTTTACAGGGAGAATGTAAAATCGGAAATTTCCCGTACAACACCAATATCATATTTTTAATCTCTTTTCGTTATAATTCGTCCGTCAAAAGGCGAAAAAACGTATAAAAATTCAGATTTTCGAGCTTTTGACCGACTGATTGAAATAAAACGGGATTACAAATATGATATTCGTGTTGTACGGGAAATTTCCGATTCCGTAGACCCCCTATGAAGTCTTTTTGGACGAAAACAAAATTTGGTCCCACCCGATCGACTCAAAATCTCGGAATAAATTACGAATGTTGAACCATCGGCACCTCGAGGGGGTCGAAATTATATGCTTCGTCCAAAAATACTTTATTGGGTAGTTGCAAAATCGCAAATTTTCCGTTAAACACGAATATCACATTATCAATCTCCCTTCGTTACGATTTGTCCATCAAAAGGCGGAAAAACATGAAAATTTAGTTTTCTCGATTTTGCCAGGCAAAATACTAAAAATACTTTACTTTCGTAAAATTACTCTAATCTATCAGAATCGTTTGATACATAACCAATAGTTTTATTCCAGTCGACATGAAAATTCTCACGCTTTCGTGCGATACTCAGGAAAAATACGATTTCAAGATGGTTCAATCTGGAAACTCGAAGCTTGGGGATAAGTTTTGCTGCATCAATTTCGTTTGCAAGCAGAGGCTGTCTCGATTTTATTCAACTATACATACGCTCGAGCTGTATACATTTATATATAAAACTATACGTTATATGTAGAAGTAAAGCCAGAGGGAAGCAGCAATACAAAAAGTTTTCGCTCGAAAGCTCTCGGTAAGGATTATATTTAGCATATCATAGTAGGCGTTTATCACGAAACGAATCGATATTATCCCAGAGTTTCTTTCCAGGGAGCTATATTTCCTCGTTAACGATGATTAAAAATGCTTTAAATGACATATTCTCTCTCGATGGATAATTGTAGCTCGCATTGCTCACGTCCCACTGCTCGAACCCATTTTAATCAGATTACATTTACCGTATCAGTTTGTATCGATATAAATAAATAAGTGTAAACAAGTTAAATCTATTTTATATGCAATAAACGGTTGTCACTAATTAAATCAATACCTCGCGTTAATTTAATTACTCGATTTCCATCATCAAATAAATTCTTATTCGCGAATAAAAACACCCCAAATTATACATAAATCCTTTTGGTTTTGTGCTCGAATAAATAGTAAAAAGAAAAAAAGCGTCAAATTTGTTCAACGATAATGTACAAAATTGCATATTTTCTTTTGTTAAATTCAATGAACGATTGAAAAAATGTTAATCAAACCGCTTGAATAAGTTTTATGCGGAACGGACGTAAACTTATTTTAATTGAATGAAATTCATTAGCAGCGTGGTAATGGCGCGATTTGCGTTGCAAACTCGGACCTTCGTTCATCGAAGCAAACTTTATGCAAATCGAAATAAATTCATTTTTCCCATTTACGACCAAAAAAAAAGAAAACAAAAAAAAAATATTCTCTCAGAACGCAATCGTCGGCTAAAACGTAATTTTTTCATTCGAACAAATTTAACGTTAATTAGCCAAGTTAAAATAGTTTCATTTCGAAATCAAACCAAAGTTTCATCGCGTTAAAGAAATTAATTCATCGTTCGAAATCTCGAACATGCGCGTTACAAAAGTAATTTATTCCTCAACCGCCGTCTCGCTCAAATCCAACAAAATACATTTATTTCAATGTCACTTCGTTTCTCGCTAAACGGACTAACGTCGGAAAAAGATTGTTTTCTCGTAATCGAAAAGAAAAAAAAACAAAAACAAATCTAATAAAAACTTGTGTTTCCGACTACGCGCCGTACAAACTGACGTCCCGTGCAAACTATCGTCGAGGTTTTTCCAAGAACGAGGCAAAAAGAAAGAAGAAGAAAGAAAAAAAAAGAATTCCACGAAGACGTTGAAAAACGCACGACGCAGAAAAAAAATCACGGATTACAATGTCGAGCACGAAGCGCGCCCGTGATCGTGTCTACCATGGTCGTGTAACGGGTTTGAGCCATGAGCGAGATAAAAATAATAAAAAAAAAAGAACGAGTATAAAATAAAATAAAAAAACGATAAAAGTGAAACAATAAAGAAGAAGAAAAAAACTAGACGAAAAAGAAAAAGAAATCGCACGAGAGACAACGAAAATTGAAGAAAGGACGGCAAAAGTTGAGAATGGAAAGAGTGGAACAAAAAGATCGGCGGGACGATGAGGGACGAATTGGGGAGGGGGATTTAAAAAAAAACAAACAAAAAGTAGGGAAAGAGAGTAAATTGTCGGCAGTTGTAGTTTCTGGGCAGAGAAATCCGCCAAATGATGCTCTCGCTCGTCTTGACAATTGCATCGATCTTGAGACTCTCTTTCTCTCCCCCTCAACCCCATTTCTCTCTCTCTCTCACTCTCACGCTCACTCGCTCATACACATACACACGCTTTTTCTTCCTCTCTTTGGCCTCCATCTGCCCTCTGTGCGACGACACAACCATTACTGCTGGAATCTACCACCAACTAGTGACTGTAGCACTTGTACTCTCTTATCGTTCAGGCGCTTGTTCCACGCTCTCTCTCTTTTTCTCTCTCTCTCTCTCTCACTCACCGGCTTCCTCTTTCTTTCGCTATTCTATTCGCAACTCGAGGCTTGCACGACCAAATCCTCGGCTTGTACTGAACACTATAGCCAAGATTATATACATATATGTATACTCATATGTATATATAGCTATACATATACGTGTATGTGTGCGTTTGAGAGCGAGTGTGTGTGGGTATAACGCGAGTACGAAGCGTGGAATTCACTCGACGATCCTCGTTCATTAACAAAAGGACCAGAGATGCGTTTCCCCATTGACAAAAGCTTCGCTGCTTTTCTCTCCCGTCGCATATACTATATATATACATATATGTATCCGGTTCACGGATGTGTTATCCCCGCATATATACATACGCATTATACACGTGTAATCGAAATCCGTGGGGTAAAATGGACCAGTTGGAAAAACTATGAAACAAAGATATCGTAAAAACGCCTTAATCTCGTACTTTCCATCGCATTAAATTATTCAATGAAATTCAACGTTTATCTATTTATCGATTAAAATTATTTTAAACAAAATATTGTTTAATTTTTTTGTTTTTTTCGTTTTTCCTTCAAAATATGACGATTATAAAATTCGCCGTCGGGTAATTATGCGACGGTGAGATTTTTAATTCGAGGCTCGATCGCGGTTCTCGAAAACGTTTTACTAAATTGGCTCGTTGCGATGAACTGGGTTGCTTTTTTTGATGGGTGGTCCATTTTTCCCCACTTTGGCCCTCGCACGGATAATTCTCGTGCATGGACCCCCTCCTCGCGCTCTTCATCACACACCAGGGAATATCCTCTGTTTCGAGGTAGAAAGCATCTCCATCCCCCCTTCTTTTTTTTCTTTTACTTTACACCAGCAGCCCCCCCCCCCTCCAATCCTTCTCGGCTCACAGTGGACTGCTCTCTGTGGGACAACACCGACGCAGAGAGCTTCGTACCCTCGCTCGCGCCTTTACTCCCCATTATTTATCGCCTATCCACGAAACGCTTCCGATTTCTCGGTCATTTTGTCACCTAGCAATTTTCATCCTCGACGTGACTTTGTAATTATGATTTTACGGACGAAATATCAATGAGTTTAGCGTACGTCGAGATACGTTTTAAGGCTTAAATTCGATATCTCGCCAGGAAATTTCGAATTTTATCGCCGCAAGGTTAATTGAATTTAATTCGAACGGATTCGATCGAACTGTTGTGAATTGAAAAAATACAAAGGTTTTTTTGTGCAATTTTCAATGGAAAAAAAATGTTTGTAAATATTCGTCGTTGATTCGAGTAAAAAAAAGGATATCGTTTTAAATTTTTAGTTGCACTTTGCAAATATTAACGAAAAATAAAATTCAGACAAGAATTATCTTTATTAAAATTGTTTTCTTTTTTATATTTTAATTGTTCTTACGGAAGATATTTTTAAAAAATCGAGCATCTAGCGTTTTACGAATGAAAAAAAGATGCAAGGACACGGAAGTTTAACAATATTTTTTTCATATTTTTGTGACATTATTGTCCTTGACCAAAAAATATTTGCGTTTTTTTTCAATGGATCGACACGCGTGTCCATTGTTCAAAAACGCAATGACTTTTTGGCCACAGCGATATACAATTAATTTATAAAAAAAAAAAAAACTATACAAAAGCGTAAATAAAATAATTTTTAATCGAATGTAGGAAAAGAGAGAGAGAGAGAGAGAGAAAATGGTCAACCAAAAAGAAGAAAAAAGTGGCTCACCGTTCGCCTGAGAACAGTCCTTACGGTCTCGACCTCCTGCGTCGGCCAACGCGCGTAAGCGACGCCGCTCAGCACGAGAACGAAAGCACCGATGAGAATCGTCCACGCGAGAGCGTTCTTCGTTCTGGCCAATAATTTTTGGGCCGTTCTCGTCGATATTACCTCCTTGCTCGGTATCTCGAGCTGATGAGCTCTCCTCAGAATATCTTGAAGCCGTCTCTTGGCTTGTTCGACGTCCGGCACTCCCATTTTTGACGCGATAATGTTTTTTTTATTTTTTCCAATTTTTCTTGTTGATTTTTTTTTTTTGTTCGTTTTTATTAAAATTTATTTCTAACACTCGACGCCGTATTTATTTACACGCACTTTAAGCTTTTGGACGAAAAATCCGAATTTTTCGATCGCGACGTAATTAATGGCGAGTCGAGAGTTCTAATTTTCACGTTGCTTCGTTTCATCGTTTCGTTCCAAGATTCTTCCTTTACATTCTGTAACGAATTTTTCCTTTACCTTTTCTCTATCTCTCTATTTTCTTTTATTTTTGTTTTTTAGTTTCAACGCGTAACAGACTTCGTTTCAAAGGGACGGTGTATAAATCGTACCCCGTGTTTATGAGTCGTCGAGAGCAAACAAAGTGAGAATGAGAGAGAGAGAGAGAAAGGGGGAGAGAAGAGAGTGAAAAGAGAAAGATGAAGAATTTGTATATGGAGCATCGATTTCCCGCCTTGACCTCGTCCCGAGACTCTCGAAAAGCTCCAACACTCGCCTCTACCTCTATTTACATTTTTACACCCTACCGAGCTTAAACATAAATGAACACGCTAAAAGAAAATAGTGATTATTATTTTTTTTAATTAGGAAAGCATTAAGGCTTTCCTAATTAAAAACTCCACTGCGACGGTCAGAAAAATAAGCTTTTTTTCATGAATTTGTTTAATTCACTTAATTGCTTTTTTTGAAGCTCAATTAGAGATATGTTATTGCACATACATTAAAGTAGATTCGAGTAAATTTTGATTGAAAAAAAAAACAATAGTTGAAGTATAATAAATTTCTCTCGAAAGCACGTTTTTCGAACTGGTGGGCACGATAACTCGAGCAATAATAGTCGGATATGTACAATTTTTTAACGAAATTTTATATAATTGTGATAGCTATCGTTGAGCGTAGCCGTTCTTGATTTTATTTTGTTTTTCGAAATATGGCCACGTTTCGAAATAAAAAGTATTATTTTCACCTAAAATATTTTCATTCAAGATGCTTTAGGAAATTGTAATTTAAAAAAAAAACTAACGGCTACGAGCAACGATAGCTATTACAATTATAAAAAATATCCTCTAAAAATTATACATATCCGACTATTATTGCTCGAATTATCGTGCCCACCAGTTCGAAAAATGTGTGCTTCTGAGAAAAATTTATTGTACTTCAACTATGATGTTTTTTTTTCAATACAAATTTACTTGAATCTACTTTAATATATTTGGAAAAACATATCTTTAATTGAGCCCAAAAACAAGTCATTAAGTGAATTTAAAAAAATCATGAAAAGAAGTTTATTTTTCTGACGGTCACAATGGGGTCCGGCCTTAATTGTCGAACGCAATTTTTTTAAACATTTTCAAGATTTTCTTAAGAGAATTAAATAATTTTCGATAAATTTTAGGACGATTAATTTTATTTTTAATCGCTCGAAAATAATTAGAGATACGAATCGCGAGACGAATCACCGTTGTTTTCGTGAAAGTCATAGAAAAAAAGCCTGTTTTTTATATTTCAGTTAACGAGAGCGAAATTTGATGATGAAATTAGGCACGAATCGAATTTTCAATGTTTAAACGCGCATCGCGGTTGAATTTGCTCAAAGGCATGTTCGGCGTATATTTTATCCGTCGCGATCCGATACGGCCCGAATCGCGATCAACATCCTCCCCGTGGCAGGTGTCAATTTTCGCGGTTTTCCTGTTTACATAAATTATCAAACTCATCTATCAATATTATTAGCGTTATCAATTTTTATTATTCCTATTTTTAATTATCGTTATTCGATCGTTCGGAACTAATTCATAACGAAAATTCGTCGTATAGGTATAATAAGAAAGAAAAAAAAAAGAACGTTCATCATTTTTACAACCGTAAGTTCCGAGAGAAATATTCTTTGTAAAAATTGTTTCGAAAGATCACGTCGATAAGAGCCATTTTTATTTGAACGAGATGTCACGTGACAGCCTGTTTCGTTTCCGAGCATAAAGTATTCCGTCTGTAAATTTGCTCGGTGGCAACATCGAGGGCTAACCTTACAAATATTTATCTTCCATGATGGCGATATGGCGCGAAAGTGGATGTCGGTCAACACCCTTCGCGGAGGTCAATATTCCTATTTTCGTGTTTACGACACGAGACGCGTAATGATTATGATTATTTTTTATCGTTAACGTTTTATTTTCTTCAATGTTAGGACGAAAATGCTAAACTCGGACAAAACTCTGGAAGGTCAACGAAAAAAAAAAATACGGAGAAATATTCTCGACATGATCTCTCGTAACGACCATGGAAGATTAACGATATATATATATATACCATTTCTTATTCCCAGAATTCCTCAATTTTTCACACCTCACTTTCTCGCCTACCGCAGAACCGCCTCTGCACCAATTTCTCTCGTTTGTCTCACTCCGCTTCCACGTTTATTCGCTCGTTCGTCATTCCACTCTCGCAGCCCCACTTTTTTTTTGTTTATCTATCGTCTTGTTTTCCGCGAATCGTTCTCGCACTCGGGAATATCCGCGAGAAAACAGTCCCTAATCCCTCGATTTGTCACCGTGACAACTATTCTCGCACGGTTCCCTCGGCCGTAACGAAAAATTTCACCGAGGGTTTCCTTCCCCGGCACACTTTTCCGAACGATGCACGAACGTTTCTCATCGCGATACGATTCATCGTAATTATTACGATCGACCTTCTGTCATTGTATCGTTCGACTAATCGCGTACGTCGTTTATAACACGATCGTTTCGTACCGATGCGAGAATTCGTAAGTTTGTTTTGCTAAGTAACAAACTCCATGAACGTTCTTGGAACCCGGACGGGCGAGTACTGACCAGCTATAGCAAGGGTTGTACGTCTCTTATACGAGAGAGAGACGAAACGAAAATGAACGCGCAAGTGCTTCCACCTGGTGAACGGTGATGGCGCGCAAGCGCTACCCACAAGTACCGTCGCCACGGTCTCCCCCCCCCCTTGACGCCGAACCCCCCACTCTCCGGCACAACTCCATAGCGTATCCTCCCGGCGAGCCACGCTTCATGCCTTCGTATGCAGGGCGGCAGGAGCAAGCTCCCGTGTCTATACCTGTCACCGAACTAACCCAATATCCAACACACCCCTGCCCGAAGCGTTTCAACGACTCAAGAATCAACGTACGATCATGATAATAATTCATCATACAAACGTCCTAGGGTGTTTGTGTACATTGCACGTAAACGATATAACCATTAATATTGAAAATAATTTATAGCGTGACTGTTATTACCGAACTATTGTTTTTTTTTTAATGATTATGAATTATTGCTCAAAATATAATAAAAGAGAAGAAAATGAAGAACGACGTTATTATCATTATTATTTATTTATAATGTTTATTATTGTCATTATTATTATTAATTTATTATAATAGTAATATTATTAATACATAAACGAGTGTACGAAAACAAGAATTCAACATGTGCAAAAAAGCATCGTCACAACTTACCGTCCACAATATTTTCCATGCTTATCGCACAAAAAGATTGAGGTAAGGGAGCAACCCA
>OX637864.1:5327200-5424944 GCA_951802705.1 Netelia virgata | reverse complement strand
GGACCGAAGGCTGACAATGAGAGTAAAAAAAATAGTCACGGTACATACAGAAATCACGTTTTATTTACTTTCTTTCGAACGTAACAATGAAGGTCGTTCGAGGTCAACGAAGATCGTCGAAGACACGCATGGACAATTCGGAGAAGACATCTTGCCGATGTTTTAAAAAAACGTGTTACTATCGAAGCTTGTAAAAAAAATGTAGGAAATAAAAGATGAAAAAACTGAGAAAATACTTAGAGCGGAAGTGAAGGAAGCGATCGGAATGCGTAGTTACAACACCCGGCAATTGTACATCGAATGCATGCTTCGCCAACTCTATAGGTGCAACGGTCCGTGAAGATAACGAGGTCGTTAATTAGCACGCGAAAGTGGCGCCCACTATACGCGCGAAGAGAGCAACGAGCATGAGCAAAAAAGTAGTTAAACCGGAAGGGAGAACAGCGACGCTCTATCTTTTGTCTCGTTCGTGGGATCGAAGCGCATGTTCTTGATAGCCCTTGAGATGCCTTGAGGATCCACTTTCGAGGCAACGAGGATTTTTAATTAGTTTCGTGAAACAACGTGGAAAGACACACAGCGGTAGAGCGAAGAGCTTCGTAGAAATTCGAACTACGATCGAATGATGAAAAACGAGGAAATGAACAAGCTATTGACGTTAAAAAACGTCTAGCATCGTCAAGGCTCGCACGCTTTGTCGATGCGCGAACCTAACCTCCTAAATAAGAATATTTTATTATTGAGGGAAATGTAAATAACGAAAGTACAATAGCTGCGATCGAATCGACGTATTTCGCAAGTTTTATCTCATTGTCAGTTCTTTGCGCTTAGGAAAAACAGGACTCATATCTTCGATCTTCATATACAAAAAATTCTATAAAAAGTCAAAACATAGCGCCAGTTGCCTGATTCGCATATTTTTAACTTCTTTTTTATTTCATTCTTACATTGTGTTTTCGTAAATTTAAGTCCAATTGACGCAAGCAAGATGTATGCGATATAGGAAAAAAGATAGCCTGAAAGAAGATACGAGTCGAACTACGTGTCTTTTAGGTGAAGAGAGGTTAAACGACGTGCCATAATGGCTTTCGGGTTCTATCGCATTCCCATCTCGCCGTAGTGCGAATTTGAGTAGCATGCGAGTGAGGGGAAACAAAAGTGTCGACGATGAAAGCCGAGACAGCTAGCGAATGTTCGGTAACGCGTGGGGGTTACTAATGTCACGTAGGATATATAGAGAGGGGTTCTAGCGTGAGATTCACTGATAAATCTCACGTGACTGAGAAATTCCAACACCCTGTACTCGACGATAGACCATAAAAGGCTTGCTAATGCCCGACGATTTTCATATTCTCTGCGAATAAACGGGAAACACGGGAATAAATGCATAATGAGGGAAGAATAACTGTAGAAACGTTTGCAACGAAAATGATCGTGCACAATTTCATAAGAGGCGGGAAATATCCAAACTCCAAATATATATGTATACATATCCTGAAGCTGGTGTACTTGATGCAAATGTGGTGGTTTTCCTTATGCAAATTTACTTTGACAACATTGTCGCGTAGCTTGTTCGCCGGGGGACACAAAACTTTATCAAACTCGTAATCAGCCCGCGGTTCAGTATGCAACTGAGGGAAACAATTTATTTTTCAATTTCGCCGTGACAGGAGGATGCGAATGCCCACTAGCAAATTCGACATTCTCGTTGTAAGGGCACTCGACCGTCGAACCTGCGGCTGCTAATCGGCTCACTGGCGCCACCCCTCGGCGACTGCACGAAACTCATAAGAGCTTGGCTTGTATGAATAACCTGCAGATGTATAACAATGCCGGTTACTGTTTTTTCGACGACAAAAAAGAACGAACACGCACAAATGGAACAATGACGAGAACATAAAAAGACTCCGGGTTCGCGACGAACTGCGGTTCATTCGCCTTGCCGTCCGTGTTTTCAGATTGTTTTCTCTTCGTTTGTCTTGGCAGCTTTTCGCATTACATTTAAACACGGCGTCTGGCAATTACTGTCTTCTTATACTCATTCTTCGTATTCTCATTTCTGATACTTTTAACCTGTTGTTTTTTGCATTCTGTCTATTACGAATTCACTACCCATTATCGGAATTTTCGTGTTTACATTGCCCCGTTGGCTCCAAGCCCGAAATTACGGAAAGCTATCGCAATCTCCGCCGGTTGAGAGCTCGAGTTACTGTTTAGATATGCTGGCACAGTTCCGAGAGATTACTATACAAGGAGAAGACATTTTTCCACGAGAACGATTTTCGGATGACCGAAAATTAGTCACAGTTTAAAGATTAAGCAAAAAACCGGAGGAGCATACTTTGGCTCATATATGTTTACGTTTTTACATATTAAAGACCCTGAAACTCATTGGTGAATAATCGCTGAACACGGGAACATGCACATGCCGTTACGAATAATTCCAAGAGATACTACGAAAGTAACTAAATAAATAAACTCAACTTTTGTAAGTAAATAAATCGTACATTTAGAAAAGAATTCAAACAACCGCAAATCGATTAGCCAAGGTGTCGTCGCCTCACGATCCCATTCGACATTGTCGAGGAAACACCTGTACCACTTTTATCCACCAGATGTCAGCATCGTCGCAGTATGTTTTCTCTTTTCGTTCTCGGCGAATTCGCGCTTTAAATTGCACTTTCGACTTCTAAATAATTGAACAGTGCCTCGGACTTGACAGTACTTGTCTTCGCGTCATGTCCTACCAACGAAACGGGACGCGAATAATGTACCGCGAGATACGGCCGAGGTGTTCGAACGTTATTGAACTTGCGTAGAAAAAACTGTTCGGATGTCGCCGATGGACGTTAACCTAGAATTTTCACGTTTTGCTGACGGTCGTCAGCGACACAAAAAAGCCAAAAGTTAGAAACAAAGTAAAACCAATATTAAACAATCGTTTGTTCCATATTGCTTCGAACAAAATGGCCCTTTACGATAATCAACACTGGCTCTTGTCACATATTAGAGACAGTTTCATATCCACCGATGACACAGGTCGGAACTTATAACATCCTCAAAGCACCTTGAATTCATAAATCCTGCACCACTTTTATATAATTTTTAATACCACAACTATCCTATTGAAAATTCAGGTATGTGCGAGATGGTTATGCTAGGCGAAGATATACCCAAACAACTAAAATCCACTGGAATGAAATGTTATTCCGGGGTGGAAGAGAGCGACGATGAAGATCTCGACGCAATGTCGGAATCGTACGATATACAAATGGGTAATGAAATATTTCGTTTCATTGAAAAAAAAACGTATCTCTCGCTCATTTCGTACGATGAACAATTAACAATACGATTTTCATTCATAAAGATATGGAATTTGGTCATCGAGCTCGTTCCAACACAGCTCAGAGACTGGAAAAGATGGATTTAGAGAGAAAGAAAGGCACGAAAGTGAAACACGTAAAGTGGGATCACAATCCAGGGAATATATCGCTCCAGGAGCAATCCGAGCTTTTCAAGCGAAAGGATTTTAGAAAAAAGGATTCCAAGATTCTTAAGAGGCATTCTTTGTTGTCCGAGCAATTGGAGAAATCTCCGCATTTGCCGAGAAACCCTTTCACGGATTATGCAAGATTCGATGGCAATGTAAGAATATATATATTCAATATTCAACTTGTAAAATACAATTTTGAATATTTTGAACATTTTGTTTATTTTCATAAACATTTCAGGCACAAATCGGCGTACCGGTACGGAAATATCGTATTTTTATGTGTATGCTACCAAAAGAGGAACGAGCCTATCCTTTCCAAGTCGTCGTTCTCGCATCGACAACGGTCCAAGAATTCATTGGCCTAATTTGTTACAAATACGCTAACGAACATTTCGATCATCCTCTAAAGTAAGCATTCCATTAAGATTCAAGATCTATAAAAACACGTCTCGTTATTAATTATTCTGAATAAACTGATAGGGAGGATATAACAAAATATGGGCTTTACATAACGGAGGACGATGGCGAGGTAGACTGGGACTTTCCTTGTCTTGATCCTCGCGAAACTATATCAAAGTTTGAATTCGCGACCCTCGGGCTCGTTGAAATGAAAGCGAGCGATCGTGCGAGACACGGTGCCGTTGGACCGATAGTTAAAATCGATGAAGATCACGATCACGACAATATCAAGGAACAGGAAAATGTTGCCGAGGATCTTGCGAGAATGGAGGGACATACAACGGCCATGGAGGCTCCGCTCTATCAATTGTATAGGTACGATATTTTAGTCAAATTCATTTCAATGTACGAGAGAAAATGATTTGAGAAAATGTGTTCGCTCGTAAATTAATTAAGACATAATCGGCGTTTCTCAAAGCTCTATTAAATAGTCGCACTAATTTTCTCAGAGTACATATAATCAACAAAGTGAGAGCAAAGACTGAAATACATCTGGGTATATCGGGGGACAAAATTGAGATCGATCCGGTGATAACGGGAAAAGGAGCTGGAAGATTTTGGAATCGTCAGAGAGCGGTCAGTTATCACATGGACAATATCGCGTGGTGCGAAATGGTCGAGAATAAAGGTTCGAAAACGACCTTTACTCTCGTATATACGGCTCACCCACCGGTCACTGCGATGGACGTTAACGTTTGTACGTTTGATCATGACGAACTTTATAAAATTCTCACGTAAACAATATAAAAACCATTAAGTTTTTTCAAACATTTTTACAGCTTCAACGAGTCACTCGCATGCTCTTCATCAGTCGGCCTCGTTCAAAAATCACGACTTCGAAGCTGATTACGCGACCGCCGACGAGATAGTTCGCAAAATCAATCATATTCTCGAGCTTCGTAGCAGCACTTCAAGAAAGGAATTTATCGCTCACAGAGAGCGCAAAGCTGCGAGACGTAAGAGCTTTCATCTTCATAGGTGACCTCACCAAAGTTCGCTCGGGTCATTTAAATTCTTAATTTCTGAGAAATTTGCACAGTTCAAACAAATTTATTGTCTAATAATTATTAAAATTGAATAAATATATATATGTATACACGCACGTTCTGTATGCATGTATATATACGTGTATATATATGTGATATAAAACAAAGTTTTCATGTCCATATATACATAATTATCTCAAAACCTTCGACTAAGTGATGTTCATGCACTTTGAGGGACATCAATTGTAAAATTGATTATTCCAAGGTTGAACTATATCATCATCTATTTACATTAATTACTAATATATGCAAATATTTGTCAAAATTTTTCGTTCTCTTTGGACATTTCGATGATTCTTTTTGTCGTGTCTACAAGTTTTTCCTCCATTTTCAAGGTCAATCGATCGTTGAGATTTTTGATCTCGCGATTGAGCGTCGCTACTTTTATAGCTGCGTCAGTGATGATGCTTAAATTTTTGCAAATAAGTTCGTAAGGTGGACGTGCCAGGAGAAACGATCTATCCGACTCGGAAAGTAAGCTGAGATCGTAATTCGTTCCTTGTTTCTGTACGATAGATTTTTGTTTTTGAAGATTACGTCGTCTGGTCTTTCGCGTATTCAGCGTCGCCTTCCATGTTTTTCGCTCGTTTTGCAACCTCTCGATGTATGCAGGAAGATCGAAGGTCTCTTCGTCCTTGGTATTTTCGTTCTTCTCGTCAGAATCGTCGTTGTCATTTTTCGTCGGGTTCTCATCTGAATAATACATGATTCGTTGTTTTAAAACGCGAAGCCTTTTACTTACGTACGTTCGCTTGTTTATACGACGCCATAACCTCTTCGCTATAACGTACACAACCTTCGAGTCGATGCACGACCTGGAACACCGACGATCTTCGTTTGTAAGTTTTGGTTGATTGTTCCCCACGGCTTTCATCCGGCAATGCCTCACTATCGTTCATTGTTCTTTATAATAATCTCCAATAAGTTGTATTTACCGTAAACAACAATCTGTGTACAAACAAACAGGCTCCGACGTCCGACATGCCAGCGGTTTTTACTTTCACTCCGATAATTCAAACGAATTAACGACGTTAATTAGTTCGAGCGTACGCCACGGTGCGGCGCTGCAGCGTTGCGCGTCCTAACCTGATCTGAAAGAGAACTGTCAGTCGCAGCCAAACAACGTGAAAAACAACAGAGACAAACAACGTAATTTGCGATTTATCAATCGTTTCTTGATAATCTTGAACAAATAAAATAAACAATCGAAATGAAGCCAACTCCAGTAGCGGACGAAATGTTCCCAGAAGGTGCCGGTCCTTACATGGAGGAGGAGGTGATTTCCTACGTTGAACCGGAAAGTTTAACCAAAAAAAGTCGAATATTTTCACGATGAATAAACATTACGATGACTATTAATATTGTTATAGGCCGGAGGTTCGAGTAGTTTATTAATGGACCTCGCTGCTAACGAAAAAGCTGTTCACGCCGACTTTTTCAATGGTAAAGAGAAATCGAGTTGCCTCGATAAAATTCCCATTAATAACCTAATAATTTCATCTATTTCTTTACATCCGCATTTCAGATTTCGACGATTTGTATGACGACAACGATCTCGAATAGAATCATCGCATTAAGTAGTTCATCCCGACGCTCTGCAGCAAAGCTCTCGAGTAATTCGATCGAATTTCTAAATGTATAATTATTGTTCGTTTTTCGAATGTAAAAAACCGTATTAAAATTTTTGTAATGAAAAAAATAATAAAAATTGGATAAAAACCAATGTTTCTATTCTTTTTCTAGTTCTTATCATTGAATTAAATTTAATTAGTATCAGTTCAAAACCTGCGATAACAAAATAAAGTAAAAATAATAATTATACTATAGCTTGTAAAAACCCTTGTTGCAAGGGTGTGCAAGGACAACTACCAAATAAATAATAATAATAATTATACTATGCGAATAAGATAAAAAGTATCCTGACGCACATTATCATGGCACACTGAACATGATTGGAACATTGCTATACTCTCTTATCGACAATTGTTTTTATCATAATGCAGAATTAAGATTGAAAAAAAAACCGATTTACTGGACCTTGCAAACATTTTTTTTACAACTCACCTTATTCAAGATCCAATAAACATTAGGACAAACATTCAACAACATGATTAGTAGTATTACAATTTATTTATACGTTCCAGATCGAACCGGTGGATCACACATCTGTGGTTCGTAATATTGTGTTGTTTTTCTGTTGTTTAACGACAGAATATAATTATCATTATAAACGTGCCATAAGAAAATGAGTAGGAGTAAGTTATATATTTTTTTGTGTTTTTTTGTCGTTTTCCTTTTTTTTATACATGTACTGTAAGGTAATATTTTTGTAAGATTATAATTTATAATACATACATACTAGGCATACAAACTTGTGTGAGACGATGCACGATTAAAATAGCACCGAGTTTTCAGTCACTCTACACGTCTGCCGGGTAAGGTTTTCATTTCATTTCTTTTCTCTTTTTTTCTTTTTTTTTTGTCTCTATATTCTCGCACGACGAACCACTCGAGGTTACGAGGGTTTTTTTCTCTCTCATCTCTCATCATACTCTTCATATCTTTCCTAATTACTTCGAAAGAACAAACAATAATTCACTCGATATGCCAAGTGCCGGATGGGGCTTTAACAGATCATAAAGGCAGAAAAGAAATCTGTATATTTTTGTTTTCGTTTATGCGCGCTTTTTTGTTTACCCGTTGGCCCCAGTCGATACATTTAATTCACCTTCCCCACCTTGCTTCCTCCTCATCTTCCTAAATCGCCTCGAACCTCGTCCCTAATTCCGTCGTAACGTCTTCTACAGTTCTCTCCTCGTATCTAATTATAAAAATTCTCAACGTCGATACCCTCGCGCCCAAACTCCACGGGGGTTAATCGCGTTTCTTTTTTTGTTTCTCTCCGTTTCTACTCCATCAACAATGATATCCTGAAAGACAACTTTTTTTTATCGTAATTCGTACCGCGCGTCTCTCGATCGACGGATTTTGCGTCGAGAGCAGCCAAAAAACATAAACAAACGAAAAGAAAATCTCGCGAATCGTCTATCCACAATTTAATGAGAGAATATCGAGATCAGGACCACGATATTTTCCTTCGATTCGTCGTTGTTGCGTGATTCATTTGGATTTTTTTGAAAATAGCGAGCGAACCCTGAGTCCAGCTTTTCATCTCTTTCTCCTCCACCCCTCCCCTTATCACGTCTCCACTTTTCTCTTCATGCAACGACAACGATGTCGATTAAGGATGCTAGTTGACCTCGAGATCACTGTCCCCCTGATCATCCTGATCACTCTCGTCCTCGTCGTCTTCCTCTTCGGAGAAATACTGCGAAGGTGGCGACATAGGATCTTCGGATAACGATGTGCGAGACGAGGAGGGTGGACGTGAGCTCGAACCTTCGAGCTTTATTTCGAGCTCATCCATCGATGTGCTTGGTCCAGGAATGGTCGCAGGGATGAATTTCGCCAGATCGCCCGATGCTAATTCTGTCCAAACGATTTCAAAAAATTGTTAAAAATTATAGCGCCCAAACTTTGCAGAGTTTAATAAAACGTTTCATTACTCACGCTCTACGTATTTCTCCAGAGATTTAGGTACCATAGATTTGGCTTTTTGCAACTCCTCGTCGGTACATTCTCCTTTTTCCAGACCTACGCATTGCCGAAATACACATACACGATATTATAAAACGCAGCGCGACCGAAATAAAAAATAATTTCGTTATTCTATTAACACTAGATCTACCAAGGTGGGTCGTCAGAATGACTCATCGCGGTTTATGAGAAATACTGCATACGATTTTACATAAAAAAGACAACAACAAAAACTGTTTTACACAATTAATTATTTAAATATTTTAGAAAAAGTCATATAAAATTTTATAAAACAAAATTTATTGTAAATGAATAATGATTATAAGAAATGCCAAACAAGTAACTTTGACCCCCCTTGGTAGATCTAGTGTGAAAGCGTAAAATCGTTGTAAATACGATTCGCTGAAAAACTCACCGAAAGCCAATCCCATTCGTGTTAAAACTTCTATGTCGTCATGGATTTCAAACTTGTCGTTAAAGTTAAACAGGTACTCGGTTCTATAAAAGAAAAGAAAAACCAAGGGTTAAATAATTTTATCAGTTTGTTACGAGATTTACATTAATTTTTTCGTAAATCATGTAATAAACGATCGACCCACTTGTCGTTTGAAATGCTGCAGTCTATGACCGTCTTTTTGCTGGTATTGACTATGATAAAGGGCAGCTGTATGGCAGAATTAAGTTTCGGCGGTCCCCTAAGGCTCTCGTTGAGACAATTACGCTCGACCAAATTTTTGAAAGAGATGTGTTGTAGTATTAGCTGATGCAGCTGATGTGTTTTCGCCTTGATTCTCTCGATCTTCTTCATCTTGTCTTTCTCAAGTACCGAGCATTCCTGCAGCGAATTTATCGGCAATCCCAACCATCGTATTTCCTTTTTCTCTTTTGATATAATGTCCATTGCCATTAAAACGTTCAGCGCATCGTATACTCGTCTTCTTATGTTCTTTTGATCATATTGCTGCAACGGCATTAAAACAGAAAATTCCTGTAAAATTTGTTTACGATTTTTCGAGTATCGAGAAATAATCGAATAAAAACGAACCTGATCGGTTAAGGAATTTATGTGTGAGGGATTGCTAAATTCAGCGACGAGCTCGTCCGCCACTTCATTATACGACGTTGTACCTTTTTTCTTAACTTTTTCACAAACTTTCATGGAGAAATGTCGTAATCCTTTCCCAACTTTTTCAGTTTTTCTTCGTTTGCTGAATTACCGAGAAAAATGAAATTTTTAATAATGAATACGACTCGACGAAAATCTTAGATACTTAGGTATTAATTATATATTATTTTTGGATGTTTACTCGGGCACGAAATCTCCACTTTCTGGATCTTGACGCTTTCTAGTTCCACTGTGATCCAATATAGGACTTATGAAGGTTTTCCCCGAAGAATCCTTCATTATCTGCTGACTGGCTGCTTGTTGTTGCTGTTGCGAGACTATGGCCTGTTTTATGTTGCTCTATCGGGAACAAAAAAATTCTAAGTTGAAGAACATATGAAACAAAATTTTAAACATCAATTTTAAAGAAAATTCTTACCATTTGAGCGGATGTGAGTTGTATCGTTTTCGTCATCATGGATTCACCCGATTTTACTGCAGAAACTTTAGCATTCTGCAGTGGTATCGTCACAAGCCCTAAAAGAATACAAAATCGATTATGCGATGCAATTTTATCGCGATCTGTTTTGACTTTGCAATTTCTCGCCGATATTGAGACACGGAGATTTAAAGAAAGCGATCTTACTCTGTCCAGGAGTAGACGGACTTTGCAAGCTTATAGTCCTGAGGACTTGAGTTCCAGACGATAGAACCTATCGATTACAATTCGTACGTCAACAAATGTTTCTGGATTATTGAAAATTTATGAAACAGCTGATTTCTTTTCTTCAAGAAGAATTTCGTTTACCTGCGCCTCTTGGCCCGGAGTTTTAAAGACTTTGAGACCGGCAGCATTTGTCGTTCCGACGATACTGTTCAAAGTTTTGTTAGGGGTGCTCTGCACCACCTTGATAACCTGTGGATGCCCTACAAAAATCATTGAAACGATTTTAGGGCAATTCTTGTACGAATTGCATAATTTTTTATAAAAATTATTGAAGGAATGAAAGAACGGATTATCGGTTCGTTCGAAAAAGCTGTATTGAATCTGCAGACATCTCAGAATTACAACAATGTAGCGGATCAGTGACTTTGCAGTTACAAGCGAGACTGGAATATCGTGCCCATATGTGTGCTTAAAAGGTACGAAATTATCCAGACAAGAATACGGATTCAATCTTACGTCGCTATATCAGAATAGCAATTATTTTTTCCATAAGAAACGATTTACATCGTCGTAATAACGTCTGGCAAAGTTCGTAAAATCGAGCACGTTTTTCTTACTCCGAAATGCCGCGAATTATTGGCTAAGTTTGTTCGCAAATGCGAATGAAAATTGGCGATACGAGGACAAGGTGAAATAGTCGTAGCGGTCAATGGATTCTCGCTGTTTCTTCGGTTGAGATAAAACGAGGATTTTAATTTTTCCGCGACTTCGGAGAGAACGATTAGGAAGAGAGAGAAGAGAGTCGCATACATGCCGTGAGTGTTGGCGGTTACTTGGCTGACTTACCGTGGGCGTCGTGTATGAGAAAATTCATCGTTTTATTTTGTTGTGTCATCACTGATACTAATGAAAGATCTCAACGACGAAAACGATATCATAGAACGACGTTGTATCGTCGAAAAAATAAAAAGATCATAGGTGCAGCCGCTCGTCCGGGCCCAACGTATCACCAAAATGGCGACTTTGTTCAGTCACCATTTGCGAATGAATTTTCGTGAGTTTAACGACAAACGAATAAACAAGCGAGCGCGTATTGTTAAAATAGACCGTAACCACTGTTGCGAACAACTGCCTGTATTTTACGAACTTTCGGAGCTTACGAACAACGCAATTGGAAAATTCAGGCTTTTGCGTGCAAATAGAGCAGAGATGAGCTTGGCGGCAGGACAAAGCTAAACAGCTGATTGGTCATTCGGATGCATCCGCTTTGGTGCAACATTGATCTCGAAATATCCCTAAGCCCTCGATACCAGGGATTTTATATTTTTTCCTAGCGCCTAGGGAATTACATCTATCTCTAGAAACTAGAAATTCTTATCATCGACATCCCTAGACGCCCTTAATGGAATGAGAGGGATTTATCGATATTTTTTATGATTCGATGAATCGTTATTGTTGTTTTTCGTTCTTACACTCTTTATCACCGTCGTATCTATTGTAGCGATGGATTTTTTTTTATTGTTGCAGCAAAACATTCGCCCGATCGTCGTATTCTCGTTATTGCTGTCTTACTTTATCGTTTCATTGTGTTTATAGCGATCATGTTTGTAGCGGCGTGTGTACTAAGATTCTAATGAAGACCATGTAATATACAGTACAACGTTAATTGCATACCAGCTTAAGGACGTTCAAAATCCTATCCTGCTTCCTGGACGTTTTTGTTGCTCCTGTGACTTCGGCAGCAATCGCACTGCTATCTCGTACTGCTGCGCGTGCTGCTGCTGCTGCTACGAACAGCTGATTTCAGCAATTCCATTTTCTATTTTGTTCCATATATCCCGCTTGGTCTCTTGCAGCGATCGGCGGTTGCGAGTTATCGTCGGTGGGGACGAGGAGGAGGTTATAACACCGGCAATTCAGGCAAAATGGACGATATAGTACTGAAAGCATCGGATCGTGTTTTAGAAGTGATATTCTCGTATTTGGATCTACATACCCTTAGAAATTGCTCGTTAGTGTGTAAAAAGTGGTATAAATTTTTGAACGATGAGAACAACGACGTGTGGAGAATGCACTGCATCAGAAAACTTGCTCAGGAGGCACTCAGCTCGGATCTCCTGTCATCCGTACCCACGTACAAGGAGAAGCTACGAGCTTTCTATCACGCGTGGAATCCGAACGATTGTTCGCGAAACATTTACATCAAACCCAATGGTTTCACCCTGCACAGGTGAGGGTGGCTGATATCTCGTTTTTTCAACGTTAGCTTGATTTTTCGGAAACGTCATCGCCATAACAAATTCTCCTTAATTAATTTAGTATTAAGGCATCGAGTTGAATTTCTTGTCTTTGCTCATAAACGAAACGAAAATTATTGGACAGAATAATATTTTGTGACAACGAACAACATTTGTTTTTCATTTTTGTTTTCTCCAAGTTTTTTCGTCGATAGTCGACAAGGTGGGAAAAAAGGCTTTTAGAAATTCTGTTAGGATGCTGCGTGCGTAAGAATGGTGGTCATTTAAATTTGAAACGTTCGAAGAGATTTAAAAAATTTCTGCCACAAAAATAATCAAATTTTGATAAGTCAAAGTAAAATTCCCTAGATGATTAAAATGACTGACGAGCATCTTTAGAATGAACTTGATCGGAATCGATAAGAAGGTGCATTTTTACAATATTCTTGATTTTTCGAAAGAATTATAAAAACATTCTATTTAACGCACACATTGAATGTTCCTTTTTGATGCCGAGCACAATTTACCTTTTTCAAGTTCCGCTAACATAAACAAATCGTAAATTGTTAAATACAAACGACCTTGGATTTCAGAAATCCTGTGGCGCAAAGTACAGACGCTTGTAGAGGCAAAATAGGATTTCGGCATGGGAGACACGCCTGGGAAGTTATTTGGGAAGGTCCTCTAGGTACGGTAGCCGTTATAGGAATAGCAACGAAAGAGGCGTCGCTTCTTTGTCACGGATATGTAGCGTTACTCGGTTCCGACGAACATTCATGGGGATGGAATCTCGTCGACAATCATCTGTTACACAACGGAGATGCGCAGGGGAATTATCCATTGCTTAATAATGCACCAAAGTATCAGGTATAAAAAAAATACCCAAATCGAAGAAAAAAAAAAAGAAGCAATCTGGAAGCGGCTATTAAACGATTTCTTGAGCGATTCGCAGGTGGGAGAACGAATTAGAGTAATACTGGATTGCGACGACAACACGCTATCTTTTGAGAAAAATTATGAATTTTTGGGTATCGCGTTCAGAGGTATTTACGATTAATTAATATCTCATGATTCTTATTTGGGATAAATAAAAATATCTCTTCGATACAAATATCGTCTATGAGTATCGAATATTTTTTTTATCCAGCGCTAATTCAAAAAATATTATCGTAAAATTGATTTTAATGTATTTTTTTTCTTCGTGAATTTCGCTCTTTCCCAGGCTTACCAGACAAGAGATTATACCCGTCGGTATCAGCGGTTTATGGAAATACCGAAGTCTCTATGGTATACCTGGGACGACCATTGGATGGATAACGTGGCAAAAAGTGCTCGTAAAAAAGGCGATTCGAAAATCGCTTATACGCACGATATACTTAATTATCGAATCATCCAGAGAGAATAACACAAACGCTATAAATTCTTCAAAGTTGAATCCGTGATTCGTTCCTCGGAACACTCGAATCTATGTCCAATCATTCCATTGCACCGTCTCAGCATAAACGTAGATTTATTTTTCACACTGAGAAGAAAACAAAAAAGCGTCTCGTTATTCGCTCGTAAACTTTATGAATCTCGATTAACATCTTAGATCGTGAAAAATGAAAGAAAAGAAAAAAAGACACGAAAAATATTTTAAACGACGAGAAATGTACATATAACGCATTTATATATTTCAAGTTTAACGCCCGCTCAGCCAAAAATGATTAATTGTGTATTTGTCCCGCTCGCGCGCGCTTCGTACACTCGAATTTTAACGAATTCCAACGATACTCCCGGTGAGCTATCGACTCGATGTACATTGTAAAGAGTAATTATTTTTTTTTCCTTTTGCACTACGCAAAATCAATCATGAATAATACGAATGCTTTTTCTATAAATGTTGCTGCATGGATTTAACGAAATACGTTGTAAAAGTCAACGAACGGTGTTCGATGGTCTCTCAATTTGGTTGCGCAATCTCTAAATCGTGGAAAAAATGCGATTCTTATTATCGCAAAGAATTCTTTAGCATTGAACCTTAGTCGAAGCAAAAGTTCGACCGGATCTTCTGTTCTTGTTCTTTTTTCTTTTTTTTTTTTTTTGATAAATCAGGAGACGTTTCCAGTCCTGCAAGTAGTGCAAGACAAATCTTCTACGAAAAAAGTCCGAAAGTACAAATAAAGCAGCTTACCTCATAAAAATCCAAAGAAACATCGCACTCGAGCGTGAAATTGTTAACATCTTTGAGAAAATCTTCGAAAATGCATTTTTTTGTTTGTTAAAATTTCGTTGTTCGTAACAAATCAGCGTAAATAATTGTCGCAGGTAAATTTCACGATAACGAAACGGATAGAGAGAGCGTTTCGAAACCGTAGATCGAAGCTGAGAACGATATACCTGCTTCCATTTTTCGTAAATATTTCGCGAATTATTTCGTTTTACACTGTCTTTGTTACGAGAGCCATAATAATTCATTATTGAAAAGATTGTATATTACAATCGATAAAAATGGTACTTATACATAGTAACAATTTTTACATGATGCGTGTACGAATAACAGAAAGTATATACGTTTAGGGATGCCCACGATGATTTAAAAAGAAAAAAAAAACATACACACACACACACCCACATTCACGCTCAGACACACTTTTGATGTAAATATTTATGATCCTTCTTCGTGTTTATATGAAATATCGTACTGGCGAATGATAATTGTTTCTAAACTTTTGTACAGAATCGTATGTATATATATATACCACATTATTGCTAATATTAAATACTATTGTATAATCCAATAATGGTTATCTCGAATGAAAAATAAATTTTATTTCATACGAATTTCTCGATTTTTACGATGTATTTATGCTGTCCGACGAGCAAAGGACGGTAAGGGAGGAATTTTTCATCATCTAGAGGTGCCTTGATCGCTTATTCGGATAATGGAAAATGGATTGTTTGGGGATCTAAGTGAAATGCGATCGGTTCCCTCGCTTCTTTACAATTTTCGTCACATACCCAATTCACCGTTCTGTACAAGAGTTTGGACATCGCATTTCTCCATTAATACCACGAATACGATATTCTCGAATGAATGTACAGATATATGTAAATAAAAGGTTTTATTTAAATGTGATAAATAAATGAAAATTTGTGATTGCTCAAAAGCTTCGTGTTCTTCGTTAGCGATGGGCCAATGCTATAATCGTTGGCCAATAGGACAAACTTTGTTAATCTCGACACCTCGGTCAAGTTTTTAAAAACTCGGAACGTTTCTTTTGTTTTTCAAACGTTGTATAAAAATAATATTTTTGTGTTTCCTACGTGAGACAGCAACGTCGTTACGTCTATTACAAATAATATATTCGTCGCTCTTTAACATCGAATTGTCGAGCGAAAAGCACGTTCGAAAAGCACGTTTGAAAAACGCTTATGCGGACCATGAGGTATTTCGTACGAGAGATAATACAGTGTGACCGACGATTTTTCACATGTCATGATTAATAATAAGATTTCAATTAGAAAATACTCGTATAAGTATTATACAATAAGTACAGTAGCATTTGTCGATGCACCCAAAGCATGTGTGAGTATTAGTTAACAATGCCAACACGACTTTGTTTTTTTTTTATCATATATAATAGCATAAGTGCGATCAACCGCCGTGTCTCTATTTTCGTGAGAGATTCGTGTGAAGCGAATCGAATCGATTCTCAAAGAAACAAAAAAAAGAAAAAAAGAAAAACATTTATTGCTTTTTTTCTCATTGCGACGAGAAGCTCGATCGATTGCCGATTAATTAGTGCAACTAGAATCATGGGACTTCGATTAGTTTACAGCTTTACATTTTTTAAATGTTTTATTGAAAAAATATCAGTAACTTTCTCGAGTATCCTCAGGATTTCTATTCTCGTGACGTATTTTTTTTTTTAAAACTACCTACACATCGATCGAATCGATAATGATAGTGAGTATGAAAACTTCGACGTCAATTGTTCGCCTCGTGTTTTGCGCTTAATCACATTAACATAATTCGAAGGAATTCTCGACCGTGTTACGCGGAAACGATAGATTTCCATCGTAAAATAGAAAATGAGCTAATTGTTTCGGCGCAATTGACGTAGAATCGTGAATAAATAATTAGCCTCGTTACTAAAAATCATACGTTCAAGCAATATATGCGGCGTTCTAGAGAAAAGAACGGTTTTACGTAAATTGGTTTATATCAACGAATATGGGTTTTCTTTTTAGGCAGACTACGAGTATAAGTACTCACATGATCACAGAGGTTCGTGTTCATTGACAAGATAATAATTAATAATTATGACGATGTTTTTTTCTCTATTTCGAAGAGATTCTCCTATATCTCCATAATTTTTTTCCCATTAATCAAAATGCGTATGACCATTATTAAGTTCCTCCGCGATTACCTTCTCGTCGCTCACGTTCCCGATGTTTGAACAATTCTCAAATTGATCGATCGGCAATTCTAGCGATGGTTTCATTCTCGTTGGGCCGAACTCAGTGATGAAATAATTCGCGAGAGTGCAAAAAAGCTTACATAATATTGGGCATAGCATCGCCTGATGAATAATTGCCCATAATCTGTAGTTTTCACCACCGAAAGGATCGAGCACCGCTGGACAAAGCATATGGCTGAGATTTACTTGAACCGGCTGTAAAAGAAATTATAAATATTTACAGCTCGTAGCAAATTATGATCCGATGGAAATTGATCGACGATTTATTATTCATTGTAAATGTCGATTTATGTGAAAATGCTGTTATAATAAAATTTGTTATTACCATAGCGGCCGCTTGTAAAATCCACCAATGATAAATGAGATTCATGCCATAGGCGAAAATTGACCAGCTGAAATCCGTCCGGGGCTCGATGTTGTAAACACCTTGACGATATAAAAATTATACGAAATAAATCATCAATAATATTCAAAATTTATCATCGATAGAATCCTAAGAATTCTCACCTCCGACTCTCAATAAGTAATACGGAATTACTAGCATTAAACCATGCTGCAAGTAGTACATCGCTTTATCGGCGAATATCTGAAATACGAGCTTGTCGTTAGAGCAGAATTATGAGATTGAAAAGCGTATTTGAAGGAATTACTCACTTGACGCGATTCCGTTTCTGGAAAGAGATAAGCCAGAACCGGACCATTCAAAAAATTCAAGTGTAATCTGAAGACCGTGGTGACCGTCGGACTTGGCTTTGCAGAAAGTAAGTACAACTGTTCGAGAGATAAACAAAAATCGATCATAAGATTAAATTGATAAAATGTTTAAATAATTAATCACAAATTCGTATGTTTACGATCTAATTGTTTAAATACGAGTGAAATTTCTACCTGAACAGCTGTAGTAATGTGACAAGGATTCATTAGATAAACCATAGTTCGGCTGGTGAATTTAAATCCTATCTCGATACCGAGAATCAGTGTCATGAAGACCAACAAGAGTTTCCTGCCCGTTCTCTCGGTATTCGCGTATGCCGTTTCTTTGGGAAAGATTATTCTTCTGTAGCCTGTTCTCAAACATAACGCTACGAGAGCGGTTGCCAACACCGTCTCCAATATTCTTCTCTGAGGAGTCAGAAAATTCGCACATTCCGGTCCAACGTTGCGTGGTATAGAAGCATTAACTCCGCTGTATGCCCACTCGAGCATTTTGCCCAATCAAAGTAAATGTCCAAAATTGTGCAATTTAAATTATCAAACCACACGCACGCCTTTCAAGGAACGATTTAAACAATCTTCCAGTCTCTCCGACTTCCTTTTCTCTCTATCCGATCACATATGCGTTGTTTTCGCGGCTGGATTACATAACAGAAAGAGTGCTATTTAATATTGCATACTATTTATGAGGAAACGTGGAAAGAACTGTGATCAAGGTCAATGACGAGATTAAAAAAGAAAACTACTAGTTTTATCGTTTTAACTCGATAGGTTCGTGCCACGTTTCCTCGTCTCGGTCATAATAGATAGCGTGTCACGTAGACATTGTTTAAAATCGTTTTCGCGTCTCTTATTACACGATCGAGTCAAGAAAACGATGTTTCATTCAATGTTTATTTTTCAAACAATTGTCACAGAAGAGAAGAGATAACAAAAGTGTAACGGAAACTTTTGAAATGCGTTCGACACCGTCCGATCGACCGTTGAGAAATACGATACCCCGAAGCTACGTTTTCGTATAACTGTGTAAATAAAGCACGTCAAGCAGTGGGGACGAAGGGTTAATTAATAATATGTATAGTTCACGAAAATCACGAAAAAATGGTCATACGTAACGTACCGCGGGTGATCTCTTAACGTATCACTACGCGACGTATTTCATGACTTAAAACTAACACGTATTCCGTCAACGCACGAGGGAAAAGAGTGTATATAACACACATTTAAAAATTTCAAGAGCATTGACGTCTCTATTGTAGTTTAATTGGATTATCGCCGAGGTTATAGACTTTTGTGACACACACACACACACACAGGTGCGCACGACAAAGGATAATCATTATCGAATTCGCGATGTTCAACACGTTTGCAGCAATGTGGCGATGACATAATTTATACTTTAGGGCTTTACTCACCGAAAAAAAATGGTGACGCTATTAAACAAGCAGTTATTGTTACAATATTCAACACAAAAAGTCGTGCACCGCTCAAACGGTCGACACGTCAGTGTGTGTCAGACGACTGAAGTTTGCGAAACCTTACTGCCCTCTCTTCGTCGTTCTTATGACGACTACGGATAATAATGTGCTTACCTTGTCGGTACGGCAGAGAAAAAAGGCGGTATAGTTATTAGCCGCCCAAGCAGACGATAAGTAAGAATACTAATGTATTCAATCGTTGGTACAACGGAAACGAGAATTAGTACAATTATTGGCCACCGAAGCGGAGGATGCATGAAATGATCATTTTCACCGATTGTTTCAGGCTCAAAATTATATTTTTAATGACAGAGACAATGGCACCGAGAGACCGTAGAACTAATCGTAGTTAGCATTCAGACATGGCATTCAATTATCGATAACAATATTTACATACATTGTTGACAAATGAAATTTCGAATTTGATGAAACGTTGATAAATACGTTCGAAAATAACCTTGGCATAAACTTTACCGCTTCCAGACTTATTTCCCAAATTCGTTTCTCAAAGAACGAAGAAACAGTCTTTCGCACGAGTTCCACGAACGACATGCGACAATAGCAAAGAATTTTTTATTATTATCCATTGATATAATTTTGTATAGAAATTAACGAAAGAAATAAACGAACATTCTCGGTTGTATATAACTTTATTACCGATAATGAAAACACATCTTCAAACACGGCGCATATGTAGAACACGCTCGATTAATAGATCTCGTACGTTGGGTTGTGTATATATTTTTATCGATCAAATTTTGTTTTCTTTTCTCAAAAAATTATATATCACCGCGTTTCTCTCTTTCCGTCCATTTTTCTCATCGATAGCTCTTCCAATTGCTCATTAAACATAACACTACCTCTCTCTCTCTCCGTATCAGTACAAACACGCATTGGTTGCAATTGTGCAAATGTTTCTTCTTTCTTTGTTTATTCGCTACTGCCACGTTCCTCCCCCCCCCCAGCCACCATCTTGCGTTCTTCTCGCGCGCGAGACACAACTCATGTTCGAGATGTGCTATAAAATTGTCTGATAAATTGGCAAAAGATATATATATATATACATATATATATATGTCGTAGCAAGCTCGAATCATTATTACACTAGTACACACGGATATTAACCAGAAAATATTGCAAAAACCTCGCGTTTTTTTTTATTATAATATATTGTACATTGGCTACTGACTGAAGAAAAAAGAAAATAAAAATATAGACGCGAAAATCAAATGACACACGATACGTATTATGACGGCAAGTTATAAACGAAAAAGATTACAAGTTTTTCAATAAGCGTATTACTTTAATCTCACGTAGGGAATGTTATTATAAAATACAACTCGTTATTAATCAACAGTTCAACGTTTTACTTTCTTTAATTTTTTATGTTGTTTTAACTGTTATCGATCGATTATTTTTACCAATCCGAGACTTTTGTGAAAGCAAAAACTTGAAAAGAAAAGAGGAACAAAATAATGGATATAAAATAAGGAGAAGAGAGAAATATATTGGCGAGATACGATCGGCTCGTAAGCTAATAATACATCACGTGTTATTGTAAAATCACCGATCGGATCCGAAATGCTACTCAAGAAAAAATGATATATAACTTTCAGGCACGAGTGCGAGATATTGACTGATTCGTACAAAGAGGACCACGGAAAACAATGTACAATAAACATTTTTCCTTTATCTTTATTATTTTTTTTAACAGGAATCTACTCTCTCGGTACCATCACGAATCCGGGATGGTACGCGGTTTTTTCTCGTCGTAGTTCTTCGTCCCTTTCCCTGTATGCGCCGAATTAATTAATCAATTTCACTAGCCAACGCTCCGTACGATACCCAATCAAAAATAATAGAAAAAAAAACGAAAAAAATAAACACGTACAAAAAACCGAGTACTTTTCATTCTTTCGCTCGATTCGAGTTTTTTTCTTCGATAAGCTTCGAAAAAAACTGTTTCAAACCTTGTGGCCCCAAACAAGCTTTCACGAGAAAACAAAACAACGAGTTATATCGGTACAAATTCTTAAACAAGATCAAGACGATGCATAACTCCTCTCATTTTTGTTGCTGTTTTTTCCCCTTTTTTCATCGTTTGAACTACTTACAATCGATCGAATGGCGTTGCATATTGTCCCGAGACATTCGGACCAACGAAGACTTGGTACGCGAGAAACATTACGTTTTTTTTTAATCATATAAAATCTTTCTTTAGGGAATAATTTGCGTGTAACGATGATGATGAGACACCATCGCTGAGGGTGGACAGGGAAAAAAAAAAAATTACATACTAACGTAGCCGCGAGCCTGACTGCGCCTGCGACCAACGAGGTATGCGGCGAGTACGATGATTACCAGAGCGGTCAGAGCACAACCGACGGCTATCGGCACGACATCGGGCACGTCCGCTATGCAATCTTGGACTAAACACAAATATATACACGCGTTATTACGATCATTATTGCTTTGTCCTTGAGCATTAAAATTTATCCTCGTCTCATAATGCTCCTTCTGTCTTTTTTGTTTGTCACTTACCAGCACCGAAAGTGTTTGTGTTATCGGTTCTGAACGCCTCGAACTGAAGATCCGATATTTTGAGCAATCCTGTAGAGTTTGTTATCGTTGTGCCGTTCTCGATCAAGGAAAGTTCCTGCAGCCTCGTACATTTGTAAGAGTTCGTCAATTTCGTTGAGAATTGATCGGCCTCGTGAACGAACTTCAGTGTTTCATCTAACGTGAAAAAAACACGGACAATTATTTTCACGTTACTCTTGATCATTAAATCAACGATTATTTCATCACTGATCGCTTACCCGTTCGGGAATTTGGGAATTCGTGAGATCCGAGAGAAACTTCCACGTGATGCATGTAATAATTTTTGGTCGTATCGTTCTTCGCGAAATGAATCATCAGGGAATCAGTTTCGTTGTGCCATGTTAAAAGTATGGTCTGCTCCGCGGCACTGCAATCGCCGGTAACTTTGGTCTCATTTTTCGCGATTGGAAGATTCAATTCCTGCCACGTTGTCTGTAAAATTATATTATAAATAATAATTTCAATTTATTTTTTCCGTGTCGAGGGTTTTTTTTCACGGAATATTCGTAAAACAAAATTCGACACGATCGGAATTTGGATAATCCATAAGTGAATTTGTCCACGCCGCAAAGATATATCGTGAAAAATCATAAAATATCAAAATTAAATTGTAAACCTTGTTATCGGCTGCCAAGTAGGTGACGTTGAACTGAACTGCCATCTTTAGAATAATGCAAACTTCCTTCGTTCCATTCACGGACCATTCACCACGTTGTGGCGATGGTGCAGGCGTTGGTGGCGATGGTGGAGCGCTGGTAGTCGTGATTGGGTCTGGAACCGGCGTAGTAGTGATTGGCTCTTTAGTTGTTGTATCGGGAGCAGGTGGAGCAGCAGTAGTACTAGGGGGAGTTGGAATAGTGGCCGGGGTAGTTGGAATAGTGGACGGGGTGGTCGGTGGAGCTGTTGGTGCCGGTGGCTTATCCGTAGGTTCCCTCGGTATAGACACCTCATCCGCTAGTTTCGGTGCCGAAGGCTTCAACACATCTGCAGCCGTATCATTTCCAGTGCCTGAAAAATACGAATAATATTAATATCAATTATCTGGTCCTTGATTTTAAACGAGATGTCATATAAACTGTAAAATAACTTCTGAATTGTGCTCACCATTGAATTTGAGAAAAATCGAGACAAAGTTGTGGATTCTGAGATGTTTTTTTAAATGTTTACGATCGGTACGATCCAAATTGAAGCTATGTCGTTCTTATATTCAGCATGCTCGAATACAATTCGAGCTTGTAATATTGATACGTAATTTATAAACAATAAACAATTTATGCGAGAACTCGAGACAAAAGTGTTCCCGGCGAGGAACTGCGCAAGTCGTGAATTTCCATTGCTCGGTGCGCTTTGTAATTACATCATTCTAATGATTCTGATTAATCAGTCAAGTTCAAGTATTGCTACTGGTATCTCATCGTAGAGGTCATTGAAACGAAACGGCATAATCTCCCATGGCGATATAGTTTTTGTTATTTTTGTAAGCGAGTCTTTTCCAGAGTATTTTTCTCAGGGCGAAGATCGAGGAGACTCGACGTACGTTTGTTTTTCTCATGAGAGTTTTGTATCGATACATTTTTATTTTTTTTGGAGAGACTTCAAAATGTTTCAAGTTGCTCGGAGTTGGAATTTCGAAAATATTGAATAAACTTTGGCCGTTACGAGGAAGTATCGTGCGAGCACATTTTTTTTTTTTCTAATTTGTGATCAAGATTAAATGTTGATCACCTCCAATGAAGTAAAGCCCTCTCTAAATTATGTTCACGTCCGGCTTGCTACTCTGTTGTAACCGCGGAAAATCTATGCCGGTATTATCCGTGCTATCTTCGACAATAGGTGGGCGTTTACCATCGAGTTAGTTCGTGTAAATGGTTGGGGTAACCCCTGTGCCACGTACACTTATCGCCATCTTGGAAAGACTTTAAGTATAATATTAATAATTTTTCTTTAATTTTCGAGAAAATTCTGGTACGATGGTGGTCGACCGGACGAATACAGGCTGAGCGGAGCTCACAAGTTCCGTTTCTTTGTCCCACGGGCTGCGACAACAGGAAGTAAAAAAAAAATATGTATTTCTATAACGGAAAAATAAATCCCTCGCGAATTCTAAACAAAGAAATAATCACTGCATCGAAGCTGACTGAGTGAGCTTGGGAGGGGGTCTAATTTCCTGTGCCGACAGGAATGAGCCTGAGCATGAACCTGTTCTTGCCTCAATATCTCAATGGCTAAGAAAATTTGTATTTGTTTGGAATTCTAATTACTTGCAATATTAAAAACGACGAGCTTACATCATTAACTCTTTGCTCTTCAAGCATTAGCTCTATGTTATACACAAGGCGCACAAAAAGAAGATCCTGCGTTTACTGATTGTATTCATTACCCACTGAACGATAAGATAAACCAGGGGATAACATACGCAGCATATTGCACTTCGATATGAATATTACGACCAAATAGATTCTCCGTACTAGTGGGTGTCAGGGAGGAAAAAAAATCTCATCGATGACGCCGATGTGTATGTAACTAGAAAACGAGGATGAAGGAATACGTTTGTAAAGTTTGTGGTAATTCATCCATACTCACATACACATTGTTATATATATATCATGAAAGGTATTATGCCGTATCTCAACAACAAAGAAACTAATCTAATATTCTTTATGCTATAAATGGCTAATCAGCTTAACCTCCGCGCCGTAACGGGATTGTTAAACCCATGGGAGAAAAAAAGTGTTGAAAAAAAGGAGAGTAAATCAAATAAAACAAAGGCAGGATGGTTATATCTTTTGGAGTATACTACGCAGAAACGATACGCGGCATCGTCGTCGCCAGACGCGGTATGACGTGAGCCCGAATGGGATGTATTCCGATTGTTCGACGTCAAATCGCAAACACCTTTCATCCATCCATTTGCTTTTCAACGGTCGCTCGATTCCTTTCCACCGTATATTAGCCGTACGCTTATCGTCGATCTCTTGAATTTATTACGTCGAAATCCCCTTAAGGTGTTAGAATTTTGATGAACGATTTGATTATTCGTTCGAAAATATCGATTGAATGTTTCAATAACGTAATCGAAAGTGTGCGGCATAACAACGACTAATGAGTAGAAGATATGCAGGAACGATGGCTAGAGGACAGATTTTAGGAGAGGGGCGATTAGCTTCAAGCGTCGAACGTTAGAATTTGCTCGAAAATTCCAATTTGTCCTGTCATTTGCATTTGTTTATATTGAATAATAGCTCATATCATATGACACGGGTTATGGGCGTAAATCCATCGAATCCTGCAACGTCACGCATGCAATTTGTGCATCATCTGCCATTATTCATAGTACAGAGGGAACGAAAACCCGTCGGTTTCGACGAATCACACAGGCATACAGTTGTCACAGTATGTGTCATGTTGCCGACTTCTACGCTATGTTGGATAAGTATAAATGATGAAAAATTTGCCTATCACTCACCTGAGACTAGAAATATAGTCAAGCACAGATACACCGCTACGATCTTCAACATTTTCGACGCGTCGCGTACTATTTTACACGACACTAAATTACAAATTGGTTTAACGTAGCACAGCGAACGGGTGAGTGAGAGAGAGTGAGAGCGCTAAAGACGTAGAACGACGGCGCACACGAATGATTCGAGAAGACCGTGGAAGCTAAAATGGTTAGTGTATGTTACAAGGCATACAGAATACTAAAAAGTACAACAAAGAGAGGAAATAGAGAGGGCCGTTAAGAATCGAGCGTTCGTAAAATCTCCGAGCTCCGTTTGACTCTACGAAGGAACTGTGAACGAGTTTAGATGATTGTGCGAATACTCCTCGAACCGGAAGTCACATGCGCATTTACGGCAAAGTCCCTAAACAACAGTGCCGCCTAGTAGCATCGATGCGAAGCAAGATGTCTCTAGCCGGCAATAAAAAAATCCCTATTGAATTCAGGCGCAAAAATACAAACCCCTAGCTACGCCGACGCTAACACAAAATTCCTAGAAATTGCCGGCACGAAACCGGAAGTTCTTAGTAGCGCCACTCTGTCGGTAGAATCGAGAAGCTTAGCACGTTCCGGTGTGTTTCGTTGTTTGTCAACACACAAACACCATTGCATTATCAAACAGCGCGAGAAGAAAGCTGGCTACGCACATTGCTTTTATTCCTTTTTGAACGTGAGAGCGATAATCGTAAAATATTTCTTTTTTACTTGCGACTTTTCGAAAATACAACCGATTACATCGTACGCTTCTTTACACCTATATGTAAAATGCAAGGGCTTTTAATACGATTGTACAAGACAACTTGGCAAGTGAGCTCGCTCCAAGTGGCAAGAGCGTACTTTATTATGTTTATTTTACTACAATAATGGTTACGTTGTCACGTTATTGACGAGTGATAACTTTTGCTGACGTGTCGTATGTCGGAGCACGAGTAAACGTGTCGAGTAAATCGAACTTATTTTTATTCAATGTGTAACCGAAATATGTTCTAATTATCTGGGCAACCTAATGGCAGCTTCCATTTTGTTAGACAATGTGTCAACACCGCGTAGGATCGCACTGTTGCTCATTCTCGTTTTCGTAAACAAATGTTATTGTCACGTCCAGGAGGATTTGTTTCGTTTTGATCTAGAAGGTAACATTTTCAAGATGTAATCGCGCCTTTCCTCAATCTTGTGCGTCATTTTTTTACTAACTTACATCGCCGAGTACCGGAATATTCTCAGATTAAGGCCAATCGTTACGTGTCGTAACGCTTAACCTCACTCCCGAACAAGCTTTTGCATTTTTTAATATCGGTGAACATAATGAATGTTTGAATTAAATATTGAATACGCGACATCACGTAGTGAAAGATGCGTTTAGTTGGAATCGGATCACTGGTATAACGATATGAATTTTTAAACGAACACTATCATGCACGACTTTTCAATGTAGATCCTGTGCAAGATTTTATTCTCTGCCGAAAATGCGGTGCTGACGTCGTGGACGCAGGTTTTATAATCAACAATTTAAGTCCGGTCGCGACAGTAATTGCGAATCGGACGATATTCGATCGGGAAGGAGTCGATGTCCAGTATTTGACAAATCCATTTGGAGTCAAAGTAACTGCTATCGTTGTGTCAACCGCCAATTGTTTTGGGGCAACAGAGCATGTACGTTGAGCTCTAAAAAATGCTTGAGAGGCAGTGTTACAGACGACGTGCACTTCGAAAAATTGGCAGGTGCACAGAGAATTATGGCAAAAAGTCGCTCTTGGTATTTTTTTTTTAATTTTGAAAATAGTGTTGCAAGTGTCGAGTGATTCGAAAACGCCATCCATACTTTCTCCGGCACTGAGCGTTAAAGTTTTGAGAGTACCTAGAGAATTGTGGCAATAATTTTGGAAAAATAATACCAAGAGCCATTTTTTGCCATAATTCCCTGTGTACCTGCCAATTTTCCATTCGGTCGATTGTTTAGTGCTCGTATGATTGTTGATCAAATTTTCGTCTGTACCACTGCCTCTTAATAAACATTTTCCATTATTCGAGTCTATAATATTCCAGTGGACCAGCATCTTTTCCTGGTATCCAGGTTACGCGTGGAAACCCTGTATCTGCCGTCACTGTGGACGTCAACTGGGATGGTAAATAAAATATCTTCATTGTTACCTTGAAAACAAAATAATTCATAAAATCGACCATCAAGAAATTATGATTATTTCCTCAGGATGTTCGAGCGTGTTGAAACTGCCACAGACGACAGGCTTGTGCCTACCAGCGATGGTTTTTATTTGCTGATTTTGGATAACGTCGCTAGCGAGAGGTGTATGTGAGATTTCAATTACCCATTATTGCGCATTAACTAATTACCTTGTTGGTTAATAAAATTGTGTCATAGCCAATGAATAATTTGTATCTCTCACCAAAGTTTGTCTGTTTTCTTTTTTGTTCTTTTCAGTTACAAATTCTCTCATAGTCATTCCAAAGTCGTACAAGAGCTAGCAACTCAACACAATAATGGCCGATGCGAATATGACCGAGGAGCAGAAGGAGTTTTTGGCTCAGTGCGAGGAGGAATTCAAGGATCGTTATACGGACAAGGACAAGGAATTTATGAAATTGAAAGACAGAGAACCGAGAAAACCGCCAATAGTCGATCCATGGTACAATAAGCCACGTCGACCTCTCTACGATTGGTCGCGTCCGAATCGCGAGGAAGGACAGGGTGGACGTCGCAATCATTACGTAGATCGTCGTAACGACAGAGGCGACAGATACGATCGTCACGGTGGCAAACATTCTTATCAACGAAATTCACGGCAATACTGAATTGATTATTAACGCTCGACGATAATTCGACGAATATCGATAAAATACACAATTTCTATTTTACAAAATAGCGTACGTCTCGTAATTTCGTAAATCCTATGATTAATAAAAAAAATAATAACAGTGTGGGGAATCGATCGCGTCGAGGTTTCGAGAAAATTATCGGACACAGGTTTTTTAAAAATAATTATAACTGGTGTATTTTCTTTTTTTACCAAGCAGCTCTTGTACAACAATCGATATTATATACAAACATAACGACCGATCATGTAATAGTACAAAAAAAATAACCAATAATCTTAACGCAAGTCGTAAAAAATCTTTTTCTTTTTCATACAATACTACGAATCAAAAGCTATTTATATATATATATATATTTTTTTTTTTATATGGTCACTCTTTTAAGTAGGATTCATCCTGTACGTTGCATCACGGATTATTGATATACAATGTTCGTTGGGCACCTGACATTATTGCCTGACCTTTTACTCCCCGGAATTGCGATCTGGATATTTTTCTCTCGTATATATCCGTATATATATACAAACTTTGACAATGTCGGCGTTGTCCTATTTTTTTTATCGACCATTGTCCCTGTCACGAACCGGAGATATTTCGTGCTTCGCGCTGCTTAAAGCTACAACAGTCTCGACTTGTTAGAACTAGAATGATTTATACAAAAAAAAAAAAAAAAAACTTATAATAACGAATTATTTACATGAATGTACAGAGTCTATATAAACTAAAGGATCCTAAAATGAGAATTGGTAGTATTCGCGCGTTTGAACTTTTGGTGTTCCGGTGCATTATTATGTTTTTTTTGTTTTTTTTTGTTTTTTTTTTCAAGGATAGAATGATCGATAAATGCATGTTCTCGTCGGTTATAGAAGTCCATTTTGCCTGCCGAACTCATTCGTTCTTCATAATATCGTCAGCTAGTGCCTCTCTCTCTCTCTCTTTCCTTCGGTGATAAAAACCGGCCTACAAGATTTCTTCGAAATTTCATCGCCGTTTATCCACCGAGGAATTCCAATCGATTCGATATTCAAAGGAGCTGACGAGGCCAAATTATAGTTGCCGAGTCTATCACAGTTTTCTTTTCTTTTCTGTATCTTTACAAGAATCTTCAAATCACGAATTTTCGAAGACTTCCGTTCATAGACCGATATAACGATCGCGTCTCGTGAAAACGCAATATGGGCAGTGAATCAATCATGAACTGAGGAAGACACGTGATTCTCTCTCTCTCACTTTCTAACCGAGGCCCGGTTTTGCACCGTTACATACGAGCAAGAGATCCACAATGGAGGTTCGAACAAATTCTCATGGCTTCATGCCATTAAACGTTCCAAGATCTCCAGAATTGAATCGCATCGAGAACACACGAGTGCCTGCGACAACGACGAACATGTCTCTCTCTCTCTATTTCTCTGTCCCTCTTAGTTCACAGCAAGAAAAAAAGCTTGGGCCTCGCCTAGCTCTGCATCGAATTCGCGATCAGAAGAAGAAATTTGTAAATTGCGGTGGTCCTAGCGGCGAATCTCAAAACGGTGGACAATTTACACCAGGATGAAGATACTGGCACTTGTCTCCAACTCGACAAAATCCGTTTTTCGTGAATTGACGACAAATCGGAGGTTGTTTGCCGTTTCCTCGCCATCCGGCTCGCCAACCTCCACCCCCGCTTCCACCGCCACTACCCATTCTAGGTAACATCGGTCCACCGGTTACACCACCACCCCTGAACCAGCCAGGACCCGCCCCACGACCACGATTACCACCGTGCATCGGTCCACCACCGCGCGGTGGTCCTCCCGGAAAATTTTGTCCCGGTCCGTACATTCCTGGACCCGGTGGACCTTGAAAATTAGCGTAGCCCATTTCTTCCGGTCCGATCATTCCGAAGCCTTCCTGCTGATTAAACATCGGTGGTCTCATCATACCAGGCGGACCCATCGGACCGTCCATACCCGGTGGAAAACCAGCGGGCATGTTAGGCATCGGTGGTTGCATAGGATTCATTCCAACATCCGGTACGACGACTTTTCCATCCCCGGTTCGCCAGCCAGCGCCTCCTACCGGTGTCGCCCCCATCGGAACTCCCATATCACCTCCCATGTGATTCATCGGACCAGCTCCCATCATAGGCCCTTGTTGCATCGGTGGCATAGAGCCCATCGCTCCTGGTAGTCCCATAGTCGGTAACATCGGTGGCTGACTATGTGGGAAGCCAGCTGGGAAGTGATAACCCGGCGGTGGCATCGATGGTACAGGTGGTGGTACTTGAAGCTTTGGCTCTGGCCATGGAACGTTGGTAAAGTCCTTTTCGCTCTCTTTGTTTCCCGTCAGATCTTCCAGTGGTATTACTTTTGGATCTGTCATCACGTGATGACGCTCCTCGTCCGGTTCTAAAGCCGAGTCGGGAATCCTGAGATGAGAAAGAAGACAAAATATAGGTTATTAGTCGAAATTCGAGATATTTTGAGAACGTGAGAAGCGATAAGGAAGAGTATGAAGATAAACCATTGATGAAAGTAAGAGATAATGAGGAAAGTTTGATCGATCGATTGATATGAAATTGCCGATGATTCTCAACTTACATGCTACGATTGAAGTAAAGAGCCTGAAGAATTCCCTTCTCTCTGGCATATTGAATTTCCTTCTCCCTACTGTCCTTTCCAGGCTCGACAAGGGCTGGCATAAGATCTATCGGTATAAGAGGCTTCCATCTTGTTTTCTCCTCCATGAGATCCTCGTTGCTCAATTTTCTTGCCATCTGGAAAGCTTCGCGCTCGTTCTGCTTCTCCATTTGTTTCATGTCCGTGAATGTCTTGGTAACGTTGACCCGCTCGGTCTCGTCGAGCTCGAAGTAACGAATTGATTCCAGCTCGGTCTTCCACTTGAGATTCTTCTTCGGACCTTTGCGTTTTTGTAACAATAGGACGCTTCTCAAACCGTCGATGTAACGAATTTCCGGTATCGGACTAACGCTTCCTTCTTTTATCGGGAAATCCCCCGACTCGGCATTCGTTCCATCTCTCTCCGGCGAATCCGGTGCTTTGGTCTCCTCGGGATCTTCCTCTTCTTCTTTAGCTTTGTCAGCCATCGCTGCCATTTCCGTTTTAACGAGATTCGAGATACTTGTCTCGTAATCCTCGTTACCATCCGCGTCCAGCTTCGTCTCGTCGGACTCGTCCTCTTTTTCCTTTCGCAGCTGCTCTTGTTTCTCTTCCTTGTCCTCGTCGGTCTCAAGAGTGTCTTGATAAAACTGAAAAGCGAACGAGTTATTGGTTAACAAAATGATCCTTTCAATTATCACTACGTGGACAAAATTCGAAATAAAACTCACTTTAAAATTGGGCTTGAGAGCAAGGGGTGATCTATCTCCGGCGCTCAGTGGTGACGATGGATGTTGCGACGGGGAATCGTGTCCTCCATCGGTATTCGACGATTCCGACTTCTTCGAATCGGTGGAGCCGTCTTTCGATACCGAAGTTCGTCGTTTTCGCTTCCTCGGCTCTTTGCTCTTGGTCGATGCCGTCATCAACGCGTCCATGAACATGTCGCTCTCTTGCAGTACCATCGCTGTGAAAAGATAAGAAATCAAACGTAAAACAACCATAAGAAAAAACGTTCTATGCATATAATGTTTAATTTTATCGTACGTAAAACTAATAGTCTCTCAATTTACCACGAGCAAATATTATAACTAATCTGAAATTCATGAACGATTAATATCATTGGGATTAAAAGTATTATGGCATATCGTTGTAATTTCTTCAGTCGTGAACGACCAACCAGAAAATGTACAGCAGCATCTGCAAATAGAGAAATAAACAGTACGCTTAAAACGCTCTTGAATACATTTGTGTCATCATTATAACGAATTATAATTATTTGTATTTAATTATAATCAAATCCGTCGACTCGTTTACTGTCTCGCGTTCTTTCGTCTCTACAATCTATGCTAAATAACTTGAATATCAATAATTGTCGCTACCATAGGAGTAGATCGATACACTTTTGTACGAAAACCAACGAAACGATTGAGCTTTAGAAATTAATTGTTACCGACTATACACTAATCTAGTCTCTAATTTAATTAATTTCCAATATCCGACAAGATTATTGTAAAATCTACCGGAGAGACAGTCGATAGGAATGAGGAGGGTCTGTACAGTAACGTGAAACGAGTTAATGAAAAATGTTTGTTGAACGAAACGCGAATATCGAATGAAATTAAATCTGGCACGATCCAACGTCGTACATAATTCTATATTATTATACATGTATATATATATATATATATATATATATATATATATATATGTCTTTATATATAGATATGTATATCTACATATATATTTATATGCTACTCGGTTAATACGGGGAATAAATTGAAGTTATATATTTTAAATTCTATATCATTTCGCAGAGGCACGCAAGAAAATTAGACTAAACTTTGTTTTCGACCATCGTATGCGTGTACTGTGTTGATTTATTTTCATATCTAAATCCGTACCGATAATCTTAAAACGTGTATCCACATATACGCTGGTTCCTTAATTAATGATAACAGACTACATAATATACATTATCATCTACAAGATATCTTAAGACACATGCACGATATTGCATCTCTCTCTCTCTCTCTCTCTCATTCAATAAAAAAAGGAAAATAAACAAAAATAAAAAATAGGATGAAAATTCCTTAAGCGCTTTCTTTTCTTTGTCTCCATTACACGACGATATTAAAAATTAACTTCAAGACTAGAAAAGCCCTTTTTTAATTTAATGTTCTCAAGAGCCATTAACAAGGGTTGGGATATATCGATCCTGCTTGAGCGACTAGATACCGCATCGTCGCACGACGAAAAACAAAAACAAATGAATAAAAAAAAATTAAAAAGATCTAAAGAGCGTCGTATAGTAAAGTTTCGAGAAAATCGAAACTCGGCATGTATCGAGTAACAAGCAAACGCGAGTTAGCAGGTGCGTTACCTATACCCATCACTAGAACGGGTCGATATCACACGAACGGTTAGTACCGGAGTGCGAGACGCGCACCCAAGATAGTCCAAGACCCCTCGTTACTCACGTCGTAAAAACATCGGTCTCCCGCGCAAAAATAGAAATTGTACGTACAAAACAACGTTGCGCAATACTTTTGACGCGAATGAGATTTTTGATCGCAAAAAAAAAGGATTCGAATTCGTTTAATGACGATGCGGAATTTTAATAATCGCTCGATATCGAGACGTGAATCTTTTCAGGACAATAATGAGACTACCGATATCTTCCGGCAATTTTTTTCAGGGATTACCCCTTTTTTCTGTCCACTTTTACTGTAACTTTACTGTAACTCGATAATAACAAGCTCTAAAGAGCGTTTTTCTTTTAAAAGTAAAACGCAAATGACCGTTCTTTTAGAAACAATGAAAAGAACCGCCGAGGTTTAATTTTTGGTTACTATCGGGACGAGAAAAACGGGAAGCCTTCGTACAAATTTCTTTGAGACAATGGGAAGCTTCAGAGATGGGAGTACGATTCGTACACGGTTCTCCTCGTATCGTTATTATGTTTGCGTACTAATCGTCAACTTCCAAAAGAATCCTTCGGACTCGACCATCGTGGCCGCGGATCTTCTTGGCTCGTCGATGTTACCATCGAGAGAGCATTTTGACGTCCATCATCATCGTCATATATTGTCCGGTGGTCGGAAAAAAACGGCGTCGCTCGTGAAACGAGCCGATTCGGATCATCCACTCGTTTCAATTAATCACTCTCTCTCTCTTTCTGTTTCTTTGTTCGTCGATACGTCCCATGGCGAATGGTTTTTTTTTTCCTAGTCAATAATCTACCGCAGCAGATTTCTCGAGACCGTTTCTCACAAATTCGACAACGAACCCGCGTTATTATTTTTTTTATATATCTGTCTCTCTCTTATCGCTCGTCAGAATTTTGTTTTCAATGAATCGAGAGAAGAGGGCGCTGTTATCACGTACGAGAAAATCCTATTTCTCGCGCGTCGCACGCTCGATCGCTTCCGGTTATTACTCAGGAGACTGTCTCATCTGGAGAATGAAAAAAATAGCATAAAAAATATATGAAGAAAAAGGAGCCTTTCTTTAATATTCGTTGTTCGTCGTGAACTGAAGAGATTTACCATACAAAAAATTAATACCAATTGTGATTTTTCTTTTTGTGATGCATCGCAGACATGGAATAGAGACAGAGAAAACGAAGCAAAAAAATGCGAAGCTTACCGGATAAGTTGAGCGATAACGAATAATGAGACGTAGAGCGTGAGAAATGAATTCAGCTGTGCTTTGGCGTGTCTCTTAGATTAAACTCGACGTTCCGGCTCGTCGTATATATTCGCAAAAAGCTCACACACCTGTAACTAAACTTTATCAAATTCGAATTTTCCAATAAAAATTGCATCTTTTGGTGAAATAAAGATTGAAACAAAAACAAAAAACAGTCTCTACGTGGTCCGAAATATCGAGGCGTACGCGAGAAATTTTATTTCCTTTTCGATGACAAAGCTACCCCCTCCCCCTTTTTCTTCCCACGACCTTTTCATTTCTAAAACGTTTATCGTTTACTAATATCCCATCTCGAAACGAAAACCTTCGACCGGCCGACCAAAAGTTCCTCCTCTCGTTCCATCGAGATAGGACGAAAACGCTCGACACAAGGTCCATTTAATTCCGTTTAATAAACGAGCCACGCAATCTAAAACACGTTCATTATCTAATACGACTCTTCTAGCGAGCGAGTAAAGTCAACGTGAGCGAGTTAATATAGCAGAAACCCAAGAGTTGAATATTTTCCAAATTTCGGATCGATTTATTTGAATTCTTTTTTTTTTTCTTGAATATATATATAAATATATATATAAGTATATATATGTATATATATATACACGATGTACATGTACAAGGAAAGAAATGTGGAGACAAAATTTTGTTGCCTTACCTAAGTAGAATAGGTATTACCTCTCCTTGCGAAGACTCGGATATGTGGCGTGAATCACTTTTTTGTTTTTTTTTTCGATATTTATCGAGGAACGTTCAGTTTTTTTTCCGTCTATTTTTTTTTTTTTTTCGTACTGTACTCTTTTTTCACATTTTCCGAAACCGAATATGTACGTTGCGGACGCGAAATTTCGTTTACGACAATCGATTCGTGCTCGTGGGCTTTTTTCCCCTCGTTATCTTTCAATTCTTTTTCAATAATTTTTGTTTGTACTTTTTTTTTTTTTTTTTTCGTCACGCGACACAACGATCCCTCTATGATTCTCGGGTCATACACAAGACGTTCCTCTGTAGGTAATTGTGGAATAAGCATGTTTTTTTTTGGTCGTCGAAGATTTTTTTTTTGGTTTTACCTGCTGGATCTTCTTAATTTAGGAAAATATACGAAGCTCGCGAACGTGGGCGCCTCTGATACGAACTCTTCTCTCTTCATCGTCGTCTAACGATAACGTGGAGGAGGAGGTTGATCCGTGTGAGAAACGAACAGTCGTGTGTGTGTGTCTGTGTCGTTGAGTCGATTCTTCGTCTCTTGACACGAGTCACGACAAACATTCCTAATAACACAATTTATCGGACGAGGGGCAAGAGGGGGGTATGGAAATGTACAAGGTTCGTATTAGGACGTAGAGACGTATCATAAAACCCTGTAAGAAATTAACGTATTAGTCGAGCGATTAAAAATAGTGTGTGGTGGCGAAGAAGCAAACGTTTAAAACAAATTAACAGGTTGCTCTCGGTCAATTCGGGACAATTGAATATTCGTTTCTTTGTTTCGTTATTTCTTTTGCATTGCGCAAAAGGAAACGTATCAGCTTCGTTCGGGGCCTTTGTACGATATTCCACCTGCAAACTCAATATTCACAAGTTAGTAATCGTATGCCGCGACCCACAGCTCAGCGATAATTCGAGACAATCGACGGTTCTCTCTCTCTCTCGCGAAATAATTTAAAAAAAAAAGCTGTCCGAACTACGTGCGAAAAAAAATTTCTTACGAGCTTGAAAAATAAATATTTCGTCGTGCGAATCGATAAAATGATCGGAAGATGAGGAAAAATCTTCGTTGAATTTCGACTCGAGACACCGCAATCGTCTTGAAATATCGAAGCTGATATTCGCTCGGGTAAATCGAGAGACTGCGAAGAGAGATTTTTACCAATTTTTTCTATTCTTTTTCCTAGAAATAATAATAACCCTTTGGAAAAATCGACACGCGTATACGAAAAGCGAGATAAATATATAGATAATTTTATTGCCAACGATATCGTAGACTGATAACGAATACTTACGTTTGGGTTTTGGCGAAATGAGTTTGATAGCGCCTTTCTTCTCCTCCGTTGGCGAGCTAAGGGGTGGATCGAGGGACAATCTCGCCCTCTTGTCCGAAGGGCCGGTCGTCTCTCTCAACGGCGACGTTCTCTTCAATGTCGACAATGGTTTTGCTGGAAGAATCTTCTTATCGAGAATATTACCAGCAGTTTTTTTCGCCGCCGATCGAGGCGGCGGAGGCTTAACTTCCTCCTCTAAACCTGTAGATCGGAACTTGGAGTTGAAAGTTTTAACGGTTTTAGGACGCGCGGAGTCTTGTGAATTTTTACGATTCTCGATCGATATCGAGATATTCTTCTTCTCCAAAACTGAGGCAGCACCAGCGACCGCGCTCTTCTTCGGATCCGACTTGTCCTTGTTCTCTTTCGAGCTCTCTCGCGAATCCGTGGATGATTTTCTCAGCAACGAATCACCGGGCGTCTTCTCGTCCTCCGTCTTCTTCTTCGGTATTTTTCCTAATTTCGAGCTTATCGCCTGTGCCTGTACCTTCTCCAACGTCGCTTTGTCCTTGTCCGCTTGATCTTTCTTCAACTTCTCTCGTTCTTTCTCTCGTTCCTTGTCGCGCTCGGATTTATTCTTACTGGACGAGGAGGACGACGAGCCGTGCTTGCTCGAAGACGACGAATGATGCCTGTCCTTGTCCCTGGAAGACTTGTCCTTGGAACTGGAGCTCCTCGAGCTACTCCCCGAACCGGAACGATGCGACGATCTGTGCGAACTCGAACTACTCGTCCTATGGGAACTCGAGCCGTGCTTCGAGGACGATGACGAGGAGCCACTCTTCGTCGAGCCATGATGACTCTTCTTCTCCGAACTATTACTACTACTACCGCTAGATTTTTTATCGTCCGTTTTATGAGAATCCCGATTCTCCTTATCACTGGACTTATTGCCATCGCCTATAGAATTATTTTCCTTGGTTTCTTTAACCCCGGCATCTTTGGACGTTACCTCGTGATTTCCAACGTTTTTTGTCGTTGAGACAGTCTGTTGTTTCACATCACTAGAAGCTTGATTAACCGCACCTTCATAATCATCGTCCAGTCTCTCGATCGTCATATCGTCGTAATCACCCTCGTTATCTTGATTATCCGTTATTTCACTATCCGCGATATCACCGTTCATCTCGTGATTCGAGTTCAACGCGTTGTTTATGTTCGATGCGTCGGTCTCAACTTTTACCAGTACTTGATTACCGTCGCGTATCGTTATTTTGCAAACGGGCCCGGACGGTATCACCGAAGTCCCGTTTCCTACAACGACGAATGACTGTTTCGTTATGTGCTGAACCTGTTGTTGCTGTACCGCAGGATTATTGAGTATGTGAAGCTGAAGCGGCTGTTGCGATTGATTCGTCTCTATTCTGTAATTTGCGGTAGTTTGTTCGAGATCCTCAACCTGTACCGTCGTCGAGTCGTTACCGACACGATCGTTACTCGTTTCGCTCGAAACTTCGTAATGTTCGGTCTCGTTCGTGGAATTTTCGATCATCGTCTGGGAACCGATATTTCCAATGATTTGAGCAGGTACAGAATTTGGTGCCGCTTCCCCTTTGACTATCTTCAACCATTGCTCGACCAGACGCGTCGCTAATAATCTAACGCCCTGATGGCAAACTTCCTTCGACAGACCCTTTATCAGCTTTGGACAATTGTTGCTTTTGAGACGATCGATCTTTACTGGACAGAGATGCAACAGCTCGAGTAACTCTTGTATCAATGCCCAATTTTTTGCTACTATGCCGTCGGTCAGCCACATGTGGACGAGACTCCAACCTCCTGCGTCCATGAATCTAGAAGGCAAGCGATAGGACCGTATTTTTCGACCGTTCTCTTTCGTTCTACTTATTATTGCTAAACAAATTTTCGAGAGACGCCGCTGCGTCTCGATTCTCGTCGTATAAGAAGGCAAACTTTGTTTTATTGTTTTTCAAAATATCATTGTCGAAAAAAGAGAAAATGGAAGTTTTTTGTAATTTTTTTTCTTTTTCGAATATTCCAGCGAGATTAATTTGCTCTGTTGGACACATATCAGTAAGTACGGCGCATCGAAGCCAACCGCCCAATGGTTCAGAGTCCATAATCGTTTTATGTTGCATGTTATAATACTTTTGATATTCACACCAGTATTCCAATTCGGAATACCCGTGTGTCTCAACATGCAGCTGATATTTCTAGTCCACGAATCTTGGATCGATCAAGAGTAACCATAACTCTTTGGACCTTGCTCAGCAAAGCGTATTTTTATTTTTGCCTGGTCAACCTCGATGGTAAAATCGAGCGGTGGAATATCGAAATATTATATAAAATTGTAATTATACTCACTGGCTCAGAAGTTCCGTGTTGGTGGTCTTGAGAATCTGTATGTAGATGCATTTGGAGACGAGCTTCTTTGAGAATTTTGTCATGAGATTGGCCAGACGATGTACCTCTTCCTTGCTCTTGATGCCACCCGCTGGTCCCAGCAATACACTGAGACACTTCAGCAACTGAAACGGATCTATACGAGGCTGCAAACAGATACAGAGCACAAAATAAAGAAAACGTTCCGAAATTTGTTCATCAATGTGATTAAGCTTTATAGCGTATTTTATTTGTCTATAGGACACATATCAGAAAGTTCGGTTCATGGAATTCAACCGTCCAATGGTTCAGAGTCCTTGTTAACTTTATTATCGCATATCATATATTTGTTTTTTTATCGTACAGGAATTTCATGTTGGGAAAAACTTGTACGTCTCGATATGCTTTATTTCAGAGACGAACTTCAAAGATACGACGAGATGGATGGAAACACAAATAATTTAACCGAAAAAATAATAATTAAAAAATAAGATTTGAAATTCGGTGAAATTTCTTGGAATAATTAATCACGATTATACGAAGCTAGTTGATTGATGCTTGATTAAATTCAAAATAATTTGGAATTACCTTCTTCATGATAATTTTTATCACCGATCAAGATATTTTAGATATATTTTGCAATTATTCTGGAACCCGAATGATAAAAGGGTCAAAAACAGAAATCGTTAATTTCCTGAATTTTCAAGGTGTGCCACATGGGCATCGGGTCTCGTGAAGTACAGCTCTTATCATTACGAAATTCTAGAGACAAGCACGTGATGCGATAATCCTCTCAACACCGAAAATAGGGTAGGGGAGATACTAATTCATCCAAGGTTATTGATCTCTTGTGTCCCACCACACGGCCATCTTGTTTTCTCCGCAACGACGAGACTGACCGGAGCGCCGTCTGTCGGCGAACATCAAAACGTAAAATCCAACATGGCGGAAAAAGAAAGACGATGTTAATTTTCTTTCTTTTCAGAAAGATAACTCACCATTTTGACGAATGATCACGTAATCCTTGTTGCAAAACCTTCACCCGACGAACGCCACCGATAACACTATCATTGCTCACGATATCTGTAACGAGACGAAAAAAAATACGTTCCATCACAAATTTTCTTTCCATATCAATAAAATAGCATATGGTGAAAAAAAATCTCGTTCGTCAGAAGCGCCATTGATTCATCGTCAAAAGAGAAAATACACGATGCGGAATGAAAAAAATTAATAGACGCTCTCCGTACTGACGAATCTTACGAACGATATTAAACGTTAAAAATTCTTTAAATTTTGAGAAAATGGCGTTAGCTCACTGATATAATTGTGAACGAAAAATAGATTGTAAAAATATCTAAACAGTAGCGAGACAAACATCGAAGATAAAGAGAACGCGAGGCGTGGCCTTGCCTAGTAACACCGATCCATACGGGGAGGTGCGAGTGCTGCGTCACCAAGTTAAGAAAAGACTTTTTAATGTACCTATGCGTTGGTGTGGCCTACCAGTAATGTACGAATTTCCTAACGAGATTTCGTTCAATTTTATTTCCTCCCTTCTCGCTAAAATGAGCTTTTATCGTTAATGCGTATGGAGGGCTAATATATCGGGCAAGAATATCGTAACGCCTAGATGTGGCCAAAGTGCAAATGGGAAAATTCAATCCTGCTGGCAAACGGGGCTCGCTCGACAGCTAGACTGGCGAAAGAGCTTGGCTGCGCACCGTAACTCGCGCATATTCGCCCTCCCGCCTCGTTTCACCGTTGCCCCACTGACCACTAGGAGATCCGAGTTTCCAACTTCTTCGACCAACAGCACCCCATTTCCGTCCCCTACCCTTTGACCCCTTTTTCCCCTCGCTTCCCGCAATCACAATGATGTCACCAATAGCTCGTTCTATTTATAGATATGTATATGGCACGAATAAGCCTTTCCCTTGTTAATAAACCTCGTTTCGAAAGAATATTGTCATTTTTTGTCAAATTATATCACACAGAACACTAAAGTCTCAGGAGACTCATTAATGACGATATTTTTGAACACTTGGAGATCACGGGAAACGTGACGCGATTTTCTTTCCCCTTTGCCAACACGTCATTCAACATCAATGTAAGGAGATACTTATGGGAATTTAATGGTCAACGATTTTCCACGATTTCATAACGATTATCTGGACCGGCTGTTGGGTCACGTCTCGTAACGCGCGCGTTTGCTTATTTTCGCGAAAGTAAAAGCAACGAAACAGCCCCACCCATGTTTTCTCTCCGCATGCTTTGGGATTCGTGCCTTTCTCCTCTCTGTTTCTATTTCTAGCTCTTTCTCTCTCAAATAATTAAGGAAAATATTTTTTCTCGCTCTCGTAACGGCCAATCGAGCCAATCCACTCACATTATGTTTTGTCAACAATTAAATCCTTTTTATGGATAACAAATGTTCACAGCAATGTATAAGAAATCAAACATTTCCTATACACGATTGTCGCCAGACTCGTTCTTTTCTCTCTCCCTCGCCCTAGCGTTTCCACACCGTACTGTGTGGGGCCTCGTAATGGCTTCTCGCGAGTTGGGGACGATGGGAAAGATGCGCTAACGAGACTTGGAAATCCGCATATATGTTTTCGGCGATCTTGTCATCTGGAATAAAAAATTCGTTATGATTACGTATGAGTTACCTTTTAGACGTGTTTGTCGATATATCCGAACGTTCCAGCACCGAAATGAACTCGTTTTTATTTGGAAAATGTAATATTCTCACCTAACTACGTAGCACGAGCGGCCGTGACCAAACAGGAAGTACACTTGGTGGTACGACCGAGTCAAATCATGTTTAACTCTCGATACTCCTTCCACTCCATTCAACAAAATCAAATAAAAACATTGCCATTATACACTCATTCTTCAAAGCTAAATGATATTCAAATAATAGATAGATGGATACAAAAATTGCAATACTCTTATTAATATTGGTATAATCACGGCGACTATATAAAGGTTATTTGACTTTCGTGGTTGTGGGTCAAGACTATTATATCAAATGAGCGTCTTTAATTTTTTATTTTAGAAATAAAAATATCAAAAAACTCGTTATCGATACTCTAGAAAAGAATTTCTTTAAATAAAAAGTTATTAAAAATGATTGTCATGCCACCACGATCTGATCGATCGAAACACCGAATAAAATAAATTCGCCGTGTAAGTCGCAAAGTCACATCTGACTCAAGTAGTCTGAGACATCGGGAAGTGGCTCTCATCCCGATTAAAAGCATGGAATATGAGAACCAGAGAACCTAACCTCTAAAACTTAGTGGTGCTCATTACAATAAAGAGAACTAACAAAATATCACTGTAATAAATAAACATCAAATTAATTAACTAAATTACATTCATCATGTCTCTCATATTTGGTCTGCAGGCTGCAGCTACTGCCGGAATTAACGCATTTCGGGCCAGTTTCGTCAACAGGGTAATTTAATATTGTAAGTCTATTATCGCTTTCGTATCATCAATTGTGCTCCAGAACGTAAATTTTTCGCAGGTTATACCGGCTAGATACATTTGTCAAGGCAGAGCATTGTTTGCCGAAGAGAACGAAGCGAACGAAGCGAACGACGAAAACGCCAACATTGCGACCTCCACCGAGAGTCGCATTGATCCATCCAAGGATAGACGAAATCCAATCCCTTTCGATACAAGTATAAGATATGTCCAGAGCGATGGTACGTTACGAGAGAAATTTTAATACTTGACAATTTTGCTCGCGATTTTCATCGTCCACAATCCTCATTTCTAATACACGCCTTAATAGCATTCAAAGAAACTTATGGCAACGATCCAGTCTGGAAACTATACAGAAGGAATCACAAAGGAATGTTCGCTCCAAGAAAGACGAGGAAAACTTGCGTGGTGAGCACTCGTCGATTCCACCGTTTATCTTTTCATTGAAAGAACTTTTCGAGGTTTTATTGTTTTTGTTTAAAATTACAGAGACAAGGCATCATCTCAACAGGAAATCCTTGTCCCATTTGCAGAGACGAATATCTTGTTTTAGATTACAGAAATACCACCTTACTGAAACAATTCATTTCTGACTACAACGGAGCAACTCTGAGCTATAGGTGAGATATTTATTTCAAATTTCATCACACGGGACCAAATAGTCCAGAATTTTTACCCCTTTTTCAAATGTTGCAGAGTAACTGGGATTTGCCAGAAGCAACATAAGAATCTTCTAATATCCATCATCAGAGCAAAAGATTACGGCACGATTTCGTTCGACGTTCCATTCCGAACATACGATTATTCAGACTGGTACAATCCGGAAACGGAGAATCAACAAAAATCTGTTCAATCGGATTAATTAAATATAAATATCAACGAATTTTATTCCCAATTGTTAGTTCGCACATAGTACTCGAGGATAATTTATCAATAGCTATGAATTCGAATTCTTTCGAGGTGAAATTTTTGATCGTCGGTGGTGGAATTGCTGGTGTATCGTGCGCTGAGAGTCTAGCGTTTCTCGCGCCCGAAGAACGAGTAATTCTTCTAACATCGAGTCCCCTAATCAAAGCAGTTACGAACGTCGTGCCCCTTGCAACTACCCTGACGCAATTCGACGTCGAGGAACGTCAGAGTGATTCGCTTACCAAAGCTCATCCTTCTGTACAAGTTTTTCAAGATTCACTTGTAAAAGTAAACACGAATGAGAAAAGCGTCGAAACTCTTGGCGGTCGAGTAATTCGTTACGAGAAACTTTGCATTTGCACGGGTGCGCAGCCTCGACTCATATACGAGAATAATCGTTACGTTATAGGAATTAGAGATACGGAATCCGTTGACAATTTGTCACGCAGAATAGCCAAAGCGCGAAGAATAATTGTCGTGGGAAATGGTGGGATAGCCACGGAAATTGTTCACGAGGTCGATGGACTAGAGATCGTCTGGGTCATCAAGGACAAACATATATCCGCGACTTTCGTCGATCCTGGAGCTGCTGAATTTTTTCAAGACAAACTCGTCAAAGGTGAAACAGAAAAGAAGACAAAATCTCCAGAAGTTAAGAGAATCAAATATGCGATTACCGAGGGTAATGTGAGCAAAGGCGGGCCTGCTTTGGGTCCTGATTGGCACAACGCTTTCACGATCCGTGGCGATTCGATACTTCCTACGAGAGTAAACGTTGAGTATCAGTCCGAAGTATCGAAAATTCTCGAGCCTTCGGAAATCGCTGATAAGAATCCTGAAGAAAGTTGGCCGATTTACGCGACTCTTACGAATGGAAAAGTAATCGGCTGCGACTTCATTGTATCGGCAACGGGAGTATCGCCAAATTCGGATCTGCCGGGATTGGAAAATTTAAAAAAATGCGCAAACGAAGGTTTTTTGGTCGATTGGAAAATGGAAACCTCGATGAAGGATATCTTCGCAGCTGGTGATGTTTGTACGGTCGATTGGGATATCGCCGAGCACTGGTTTCAAATGAGACTCTGGACTCAGGCGCATCAAATGGGTCGTTATGCCGCAAAATCTATGCACGCGAGTATCCTGAACGAGACTTTTTATCAGGATTTTTGTTTCGAGCTTTTCACTCATGTGACCAAATTTTTCGGTTACAAAGTCGTTCTCCTTGGTCTCTACAACGGACAGAAGTTGGAGAACGATTATGAGATTCTGCTGAGAATGACTAAGGGTCTGGAGTATGTGAAATTGGTGTTGAAAAACGGCAGAATGCAAGGAGCGGTTCTCATCGGGGAAACGGATTTGGAGGAGATGTGCGAGAATTTGATACTCAATCAACTCGATCTTAGTATCTACGGCCACGATTTACTCGATCCAAACATTGACATAGAGGATTATTTTGATTAATCATCCAGCGATCCCAATGAACATAAAGTTGTATATTTAAAAAAACGTAAAAAAGCGATTTATTAGGTTTGTATTAATGAATAATATTATGCCATCGGAATTTGAGCTTGCGATTCTTATTACTATCGCATTTATCCTTGACTCTTAATTTTATGGCACTAGTTTACAAAAAATGAGTCTTCTTGGCGACTTGGAAATACTTCAAGACGGAGATAAGCTCGACGAGGAAAAAAAACACCGAGCAACGTACGATTCGCCGATTCCCGTAGCAAATTAATGCGCAATCAATACCGTTGCGTCCCTGTTATTCATCTCCGAATGTGCGTTTCTATCACAGACCGGTTATGCTAAGTGCCGTTCTCTCGTGATAATGAGATAATATAAAAAAGAAAATGCAAATTAAACAAACGAAAAAAACAACATACGCACCGACGCCAGACTTGGAACGACAAATATTGCAAATTCTTCTACACTTAAAAATACTTTCTTCTTAAAGTAAAATGTACGCGTGATAAAAGCTATGCCCCCCTCCCCCTCTCTCTCTCTAAAAAAACGTAGCATAAATAAGATACTTTGGTTAGCAAGTACAGCTTTGTCGGCCGAGATTAAGAAGTAAAATCAACGTGGTGAAAAATTAAACAAAAACTATCGAGACCTTACAGTACTTAGTCTACTTAACGTCAAAACGAACGCTCTTCAGACTTGGTGGATCTTTAAAAAAGGGACAATTGCTACGTAGAGTCGATTTGCCCGGTGAGTTTCTCACGTCGAGCATATTTCTCGAAGTTTCGTTAATTTCCTTTGTTGCAGATTGTGAATTTTCAATGACGGTAGTATTGAATCCGCTGTTGTTGGATATTTCATTCTCGTCGTTGCTGACGTTGCCCTTGGCGTCCAGAGTGTGCTTCAAGCTGTCGATTATACCACGCACTTTGTCGAGTGATTTTGTCACTCGACCGCTGGTCTCGCGGCTCTCGTACTCGTGACAAAGTCGACTCAGCATTTTTGCCGAATTTTCCATCTCCACGAGACACTTTGAAATTTCTTCCCGCCGTTTTTCGATGGTCGATTCGGTTGTCTCGTTAGCCGCGGTTCTCTCGAGCATCGAATTGTCCATCGAGAATTGATGGAGGCTCTCGTTCAGTTGTTTCTTCACCGGTGTCATATTTATGGATATCCGGCTACTGTTCAACGAGTCCTCGACTATATCGCTTTCCTCGAAAGGCTCCCAATCATCCTCGCTATTGCGCAATTCCCTCATGGAATCCTCGATGTTGTGGTCGCGCAATCGGTGTATCCAATCGAGAAAGTGCATCGGTTGCCAGAGCGTCTCGAGTCCACGATCTCGATCGCGTACTCGTATTACAGGCTGCAAACCCTTATTGACGACTATCTGTTGCTGGGAAAACTCCTGAAACATGATAATAAAGATTGAAGGTATTAGTATACCGGAAAAAAAAATTGGGCTCGTCCGGGATTTGAACCCGGGACCTCTCGCACCCTAAGCGAGAATCATACCCCTAGACCAACGAGCCGTTCTTATGTTTACTTCCAACCATGCAAATCAATTATTTAAACAAATGAAAATAATCAAGTTCAAAACTGTCGCCAAAAACGAAACTCGCGAAAATTGACAAAATTCTAATTAAATTATTCCAAGGTAGATTATATCAACAAAACTCTACGAGTATTTTTGGATTTTCTTAAACTAAACTTGTAGTCGAGAATTTGTTGAATTTCACGAAAGCCTTGAATTTTCAAAATGTTTGTATCCATTTTAGATACTTATAGACGCTTTGTTATTTTGGCCTATCTTCCCATTAGAAACGTGTCAAGGCGTAGATACGAAAGCCCTCGAAAAACCGCGTGAAATCGATATATCGTAAAAGTATCCTTGTCCGAATGAACTTACGTAGTTCACTCCGACGTCTCGACATCTTTGTGTGGCTTCTCTGACTAGCAACTGCATTTCGTGCAAGCTGACACCACCAGCTTTTATCGCCTCGTTGCTCAACTTCATTCTAAGCGCTGACTCCGCATCGGTCGTGGTCTCGAACAAAATAGCCTCAAGTTCTTGGATGAAATTTGATTTGTAAGGTGTCACTTGTATTCTCGTTTCATCAGGCACTATTAATTTCAGTCGTTGATTCGTCTCGACCTCGTGTGCTAAAAGTTCCCTCTCGATCTCCAGCTCTTTTTTACGTTGATTTGTTTTCTCCAAAGCTAACTTTTGCTTCTCGAGCGTCGTGCCCAATTCTTTGATCTCGTTCTCGTACGAGGATTTCTGTGCACCCAATTGAGCCTCGATCTCGCGCTTCGCATTCTCCAACTCTTTGATAGCTTTTTGTTTCGATTCCTCCAGTTCGGCGCGCAATCTAGGAAGAAAAACGAGCTTTCCATGATCGAATATTAAAATCCTGGGGTTATTTTTCAGGGATCCACAATATTTCGTAAATTACTCACTTCTCTTCCTGTATCGACAATATCTCCTGATGAGCGAACTCGAAGTCCACCGGCTCGGCCGTTGTCTGTTTGTTACCCTGGTCGTCATGGGGATTGCAGACTTTGAAATAATGATTACCACCGATCACGAGACGATCGCCGTGTTTCAGAAGAACTTTTCCACTTACGATCTGCAAAAAAATAAAACAATTTTCTTTATCTTTTTATCATTTTTTAGCATTTATCATTTTCGTGCTCTAAGCATGAAAATGTTTACCTGCCCGTTGAGATAAGTATCGGCATCCGTTTCCGGTTTTAAGATAAGTCTTCCAGCGTCGTTCTCGATGGTACTGTTGAAAGAAAGATACCAAATGTTTTAATTGACGCAACGAGGTTTATTTCCTGCGTTTCACAGTTGTACACACAAACACCTTGTTACAAACATAAATAAACAGGCAGCTCGATATTTCTCGATGTCGGTAACAGGCGATCGATTATTTTTAGTAACGCATCGCTCGATGCGAGAGCGATCGACAAAGCAAAAGAAGGAAAAATCAGTTCGTCCATGTAACAGCATTTTTATCGGCCGTGAGGCTGGGAAAAAATACCAGGGTGTAAAATACCGGGATGTACGTGCAACATAGCGATAAGAGAGTCGAGTCCATTACGAAATCCTCTTGTATATAAAACGTATCAGGGTCTTTCGATGGCAGCACAAATCTCTCTTGTTGTGAGTTAATATGCACAGCGTAAAAGCGATTAAGTGCAAAAACAAAATGTCAAAAAGGTGAAGTATAAAAAAGAAAGAAAAATATACAAGACGAATTAATATAAAACAATAAAAAAAACAATCCACCAGATTCAAGCGAGCCGAGTGCAATTAATGCACAAGATGGTTGCAAGCGCAAATGAGATTGAGGAAACTTTCCACGACGTAACAATCTTTCTCTCTCTCTCTCTCTCTTTGCTTTGCTTTTCCTTGATTCTCTTTTTGTTTTCGTTTTAGTACTCCTTTCACAAAAATTGTTATCTTTTTCCTCGTTCGAACAGACTAACCAATGCAATTCCCTGACCAGAGGACCCTCCAGTACGATATCCAATTGCTCCATCGTTCTGCCCTTGCGACGGTCGCTACTGCGTTTCCCAATGCGAACAGAACCCGGCGGTACAAGGTACAAAAGTGCCCCGGATAACATAGGATCCGCGGCGAGGTTAACGAGACACGGTTGCGTACCCTTATCGCGGAAATCAATCTCAACGGCGATACCGCAGCAACGAAGAAATTTTAACTCTTTGTTCTTCCTCTCCTCAGCTTCCCGCAACTTTTCCGACCATGATCTGAAAATGTTGGTTAATTCTTCATTCAAAGAAGTACGACTATATTCTACATTTTTTTCCCTTTTAAACAATTAACCCTTTGCACTTTCCTATGTCGTAGCTCGACATCACTTTTGATCTCAGGAGCTCCTTTGTCGAGCCCCACTCGACATTTTTTCAAGTCCAAACAAACGGATTTGTTCAATAATTGAATTTGTTCTTTTATTTATTTAAATTGCACTATTTTGTAATTAATGCAAATATGAAATGAAAGACTTAAAATCGTTGGGAGCTGCTGGTAACAAAATTGCAATAGAATTCAGAGCGCAAAGGGTTAAAAACGTTTCTAGGTAAAAATTTGCAAATTGTGGTAACGTTGGATCAAAGTATGTCGCATCTCTTAGAAACAAATGTTATCGAATTACGATGGAAAATAAATCAATACAATTATTTTGAGAAAATTCTACGTTATCGGGAAATTCGAATTGTAACGTTCCGTTATACGTTCCATTTTTGTTTCGATATTCGTACTTCCTTAAATCAATTATTTAGAAAGTTTCTCTTCCACAGATCTTTCCTTTGTCTCGTTTAAATTTCGCGTTAAGGTCGCTTTACGTACACAATCAAAGCGGTTCGATTCGACGCGATTTGAGTAAATCGTGATATCATAAAAAGCCTGATACCACATATTGTTTGTTATGAAAGGAAACGGTCGATATCACTGAGTCAATCCCGATTATATTATGCATACGTCCGAAATTTTGTTTCCGTCAATCACCGGCCTTTCTTCAGAATTCACGATTTGTAAAATCTGATATCGCGATAAGAATCGATACGCAAACCGTCCTTAACGTTATCGCGCTCGTAACAAGAATCAGCGATTGAAAAATAATAGCGCACTTTTGCGTCAGACAAAGTTGTTCCTCGGCTCGTTTAAGCTGATCCTTAAGGACGTTGATCTCACGCTGTTTTTTCTGAATCGTCTCGTTACTATCGCTGGTAAAACCCTCGCTCAAAATTCTACGTGGCGGTGCTCCGAGTTGTTTCTCGTAGCCTTCGCGAACTCCTCGCAACCGTAAAACTTCGGCCTTCAATTCTCTGCAAGACAAAGAAAAAGTAAAGTTAATCCTTCGTTACACAATCCCTCTAGCGTTCATCTATCTAACTCGTGATACGCGCTAGTCGATTCGTCTCGCACGTTAATCCTGGAGATTCGTGTCGTAGACTGTATTTTACGAGTATCGACTTTTACCTCGTCGTTTCAAACTCACCGTATCAGTTTGTCGTGAGGATCTTCGTTAATTCTCACTCGATTGACGATCGCACGTGCTTGGCAGGCGTATCTCAGTGTCGCCAGGGTCTCTTCTAGATGAATGTTTCCAGGTGACACAGTTCCGAGCATCGCCGTCCGCGAATTACCTCCCAGACTCTCCTGAAACAAGACAAATAAAAGGTAACGACGTTAATTGAGAAAATGTGGTGAAAAACGAAGGAAGAAGAAAAATGGTTTTACTCGGTCCCATTGTCATAATTTTGTTAATGATTCAACATACACAAAATAGAAGATATTATCTCCAAATGTCTGGTGATCGGTATGTTAGAAAATAAATGAATCAGACGTCAGATTGTTACTATCGTGGCGGAAATGATACACTTAGAAATAGACAGATATCGATCGGTATCGACAGCGGCGATCGGTCTCTACAAAAGCTAACGTACGAGTTATGCAAGATTAGAATGATCGAAAAGCGACGTTATCGGTATAATCAAGCTGTCTTTTTTAACAAATTTTTTATCGTGCGATATTCGCGAACGATAAATGAATTTTTTGTTTCAACGTTTCGACATCTTCGATTCGAGATAAAGAGACGACACCGAGATTAAAGCGCAAAATGACAGAGGTCGACCGGTTGGAAATTCCGGCGAGGAGAATTTGGAACTGCGCAATTTTCCGAACGATGTAAAAATGGAATTTCGATGCGGGCTCGACGAAGCGTGCGAGAGAATATGTTTTTTTTTCAACGCTTTTGCTAAATCGAGCGTGAAATTTCGTGGTCTCGGTCACGTATAGAACGCCTTCGGGACGGTCCCTCGACCCTCGTCCTTCTCTCGACTCGATCATCGTTGAACCGTAAATAATTCGTTCCTTTAAGGCAGGACCCCGACTGTGACGATCAGTAAAAAATAAGCTTCTTCTCGTGATTTTGTTTTATTCACTTAATGGTTTTTTTGGCTCAATTAGAGATATGTTATTCTACATACAATAAAGTAGATTCGAGTGAATTTTTCTTGAGAAGAAAATAATAGTTGAAAAACAATACATTTTTCTTGAAACTACGTTTTTCGAACTGGTGGGGAGGATAACTCGAGCAATAATAGTCGGATATGTAAAATTATTGGACGCAATTTTGTATAATTGTAATAGCTATCGTTGAGCGTAGTCGTTCTTGATTTTATTTATTTTTCGAAATATGGCCACGTTTCAAAATAAAAAGTATTATTTTCACCTGAAATATTTTCATTCAAGATGTTCTAAGAAATAGTAATTAAAAAAAAAAAACGGCTACGCTCAACGCTAGCTATTACAATTATAAAGAATATCGGAAAAAATTGTACATATCCGACTATTATTGCTCGAGTTATCGTTCGCACCGGTTTGAAAAACGTGGCTTCAATACAAATTTATTGTACTTCAACTATTGTTGTTGTTTTTTCTTTTCAATAAAAAATTACTTGAATCTACTTTAATGTGCGTGAAATAACATATCTTTAATTGAGCCCTAACAACCATTCCGTGGATTCAAAAAATTCATGAAAAAACGCTTATTTTTCTGAACGTTACAGTGGAATTCCTGCTTTAACCACGATAGAAGAGTTAACAAAAACGAGCACACAAGCGTCACCGAAGATTATAAAAGTTTTGAGGCGTATCGAATTCCTGTTATTCGACCTTCCTTCGTCGATACTGAAACGATCGGACTGAGAAAGCAAATGTACATCGTAAAAAAAAAGGTACGATAGTCACGTATTGACAATTTGATATTTGTTCAGTTGAGACATTAATCATCGCCGTATTTTTCAGGCAAGAGTGAGGTCGATTCGTCATACATCATACGCTCACGTACAATGTACAACGAACGAGTGACAAAAAGATTCAACCTAAAATCTATTCTCGCTCGAGAAGCAAACAATTCTAATTCGCATCAGGAAAAATCCAACTTAATAACAAAAAATAATTCGAGAGAAATCGCTAAAAAGTCCTAAAATATTTATAAAATCGAAGTCGTCTATCTCGTCTCGTGAGAATGAAACAAACAAACACGGCGCATCTAGTTTCTCTTTCGGTTACAAACACGCTCGAGTTACTATTAAGAGAGATCTCTCCTTCTCGTTCTTGGCAACGTTTCAAAAAAACAATAAAAAAGCTAATCTCGCATCACGAGACGATACGAAATATCTTCGATGATAAAGCACAACAGTATCGCTTCTTAACAAAATAATAATGCCTCGCGAATCATTCGACAATGAAAACAATGTTCGCGAGGTCGGAACGATTAAACGCTGTGCGCTAATTGCACCAGGCAATCGACATGTGCCAGATCAACGTGCGAGCGCACTTCGCATTCGTACTATTGTATGTCAATAGTTATTTCCGTTGTTTTTTTTTATAAATTTTTTGTTTTCGTTTCGTTTCTTATCGCTAAAAGTACCCGGGAATGTTACAAACGCCGGTACTTATCGATAATGTACAGGGCATCGTCGACCGATCTCCTCGTTCTACCCAGGCTTTGTAATCGAGCTTTTGATAAGGAAATCTTGCGATATTATTTTATCGCTTTGATTATTTTTTTTCTTGGATAATTCGCGATCTTGATCGAGGATGCTTGAAAACCAGGTACAAACGGAGCTCGAAGAGTCGCCCAAAAAGAATCGAGAGTTCGTTAGCACCGTGGCGACGATCTCGAAATAACGAGCAACCCCAAAATAATCGATCTTGGCCTCGTTCGAGACGGACTCGAGCACGCAATTGCATTTGTAACGCACAAGGCAGGTTTCTTCGTTACAATAACAACGATTTAGCCGAGGAGAATCCGGTCGACAAAGAGCACGGGAAGAAATTATGAAACTACGTAGAAACTTAATACTAACAATAAGTCACGTTCGCTAATTTTATCCTTGTCTCGCCTTCTTCTTCACCTCGCTCTCTCGTATTTCTCTCTCTCTCTCTCTTTCTCTCTTTCGATTTATTTCAAGCTATGATCCACACCTTGCCGAGATCATCTAGCGAGAAGCCGTTAAGCCTTAATCCCTTTCAATTACTCCGAAGGTCCTTCGTGTAACTTTCCACGATTCGTTGTTCGCCGATTATCGAGTCGAGTTATAATCTGTCTAATCGGAAATCGACTTGATAATTTTAAGAAGACGATGTTTATTCATACCACGTTTTGTGTCGAATAATTATTATTTCGTGACATTAGCACGTAGTCTATTATCGCTTTTGTCATTTTTCTTCTACGACTATTGTTAGATGTTATGAGAAAATGCTCGAAGTCGTGGACGGTAAAGAATTTAGAGATAAGAAAGTGAACGATAAATATAAGTGTAACTTCAATTATGGATAATGAGTACAAATTTTTCAATAAGATAAGAGGCAGCGCTGTTGCAACAAACATCAGCCATTTTTCACGAATTAATTGATATAAGCAATAAACGTTAAATATGATAAATAAATAAGTGTCTCCTCGAAAGTATCAAGAGGTTTGTGGGCATTATCGAATCGAGTGGCTCTTGGTACGCGGGTCAAACTGTCTCGGGACGATAAGAGAATCGAAAGCGAGACGGATTTGGTCGATCGTGAGGGGGAGAAAATAAGGGAGAGGTGGAGTTTCACATGAAAACCGGCTCGGGCAAAAATAGACATTTGAGAGAAGGAAAGCAAGGGAGAAAAAGAGAGAGAGAGGAAGGCCGATGAGATGGTGAGAGGGGAGTAAAAAGAGAGAAAATTAACGAAGAGAAGAGGTAGAGAAAGAGAGAGAGAGAGAGAGAGAGAGAGAGAGAGAGAGAGAGAGAGAGAGAGAGAGAGAGAGAGAGAGAGAGAGAGAGAGAGAGAGAGAGAGAGAGAGAGAAGAGGATTACCCACGGAAGAAATAGCGACTAAATGTTGGACCGTGCGTACACGAATGTCAGCGATCGTTGAAATGAGTCACGTGAGGTAGGAAGAATCATGAAGGAAGGCTCGGAAATTGCGTATCGTACGAGCAAATCGCAGATCGCACGAATAATGTTTGTGAGGAAGAAATTAAAATGAAGGAAGGGTGGTAGTAGCGTGTGATCGAGAAACGTTGTTGTCGGGGCGAGTGGTGGTGGAAGAATGAACGGTAGAGAGGATAGAGAGACAGAGAGAGAAAGAGAGAGAAGGAGAGAGAGAGAGAGAGAGCGAGAGAGAGAGAAAGAGAGAGAGAAAAAGAGAGGCAAGAGTGGTAGACGAGGATGGAAACGGTGGGGAAGCTTGGAAGGTCGCAGAAGTGGAGGGAGAAGAGGGCGCTATATCGCACAACTGCGGGTAAACATTACGCGCGTCCCGTCCACGCTTTAGTTTAAAGTAAAACATCGTCGGATTGCATTCATAAAAGCCGAGAGACTTTTCGTAACGCTCACATTACTCGAATTGTACCAAGAGTTACCTGTGGTATCAGAGAAGAAGAAGAAGAAGAACAAGAACAAGAAGAAAAAGAAGTCCAATCGGAATTCGACGCATTTTCTCATATTTTCGAGCCGAGTGTGCGACGAACTCTCGTCAGCGGCTTTTTCTATTTTGTTTTCGTGAAAACTGAACGAAGCTCCGAGTCAGAAAGAAGTCATCGCACTTTTCTACTTCCGAAAGAAGCCACTACCGTGATCGAAGATCGCACGGAATTCTCAAGGAAGCTATGTCCTTCACGAAACCGCCTCGCAACGAGAATTTCCTTATTCGCTTCTGTCTCGATTTATCAGGATTGAAAAAAGTCCGGGAAGAGAGGTGATCGTGCTCTCTGTACGTATCATCCTCATCGATTTTGGACACATTTCATTGTGTTTCACCTGCGATAACAGAGAGAAGAAAATTAAGAAAGTGCGCATCGAGGAACCAAATCGTACTGACGTCGTACTACGTCTTGTTTGTTTTTTCGTGAAGAGAGACAGAGAAGAAAAAAATTGAAAGATCGAACCTCGTACACGAAGCTTCGAAGAAACATGGATCTCGTCTACATGCCCGAAGTGCTGACCTACGGTTCGCTCAGAGCACCGATATATCGAGACTACGAGCAACCTTGGAACAAGGATTATTTTAATTATGGTACGTGGGTCCATTAAAATAGATCCAATTATTTTTCGTCTCGTCCACGATTCGGTCCTTACGTGAAAATCCTACTTCACACGTTACTTTCATTTCACGCACACACTCGTTATACGTCCCTTGTAATTTCTTCTTTCACAGTCCTGTAAACACGAAAAGAAAAATTAAACTTTCTACCGAAAGGAGGAAAATAAAAAATTTATAACGCGTTGTTGCCCAGCGTTCGTTGCACTCGTGCGACACGCATCGTCGCTTTCGTAACGCGAAGGCGAGGCGTGCGTACATTTTTCGTTCGTTCTTCTTCTTCGTCTTCTTTTTTCGCGAGTCCGACACGAGAAGAAATTAACAAACAAAAATATCTGGAAATAAACACAAAATTTGTTTAACACAATTTTCTATTGAACTTATTTACGTTATTATTCTCGGTTGATATTTGAGACAGGCTTCAAGGTTTCCATAAATTTCTCGGTTAAATAATTGAGCGTTTACACCTGGAAAATTAATCGAGGGAAAAAATCGTTTCGAGAAGCTATGAAAACCAAAATTGAAAAAAATAGTAAATCCTATCCGTGACCGTGTCTAAGAGCAAACTGAGAAATCTGTTTGTTCGACCGAGTTTTCAACTCGCCGTCGACAATCTTTCTCTAAGATTTCCTATCCGTTCGAGAAAAAAATAGCCTGATAACCGATAACAAAGTTTGTTTTTTTTCCGTCTCACGGACCTCCTAACATAAGCAAGAATTCCTCTCGCTCGAGATCAACACGATGGAAGAAGAACGTTCGAAGAAGAAAAAGAAGAACAAAAATACATAACAAAATGTTCGTTTGAAAAAAATCGCATAAAAATAAATCGCTAACAAGAATCCTCGAACAAACGTGAATTCTCAAAGACCTCGGGGTCTAAGTAACGAAGATATTTCTGTACGATGTAATCTATTTGCGCGATAGGGCTCTCTCAGACTCGACGCAAAAAAAAACGATTCAATCAACGACGGACAGCGACGCTCGAGCGTTTCAATGGCGTTGTAAATTCTAGAGAAAAAAACGAAAACGTTCACATAGAAGTTTCAAAGTTATTACAGCGTTATCGTTTTAAACGCGTCGAAGGGGGCAAGACCAACGAGTCGGTAATGTAATATACCGGTTTTTAAATGTCGAAGTTTGCGAAACGTATCGACGAGCTGGAAATAGTTTGTCGAGCAATTTTCAACTCTCTTATCACACGAATCGTTCCAAAGGGTCTCCCTATCTCTCACATTTCCCTCAGTCTCTAATCGTTCGAGTATTTCGTTCCCCCCATGGTCTCGATAACACGTGTTTACTTCTGGTACGAGAAAAAAGAAAAAAATGTGTGGGTGTGTGAGCGAGAGAAAAGAGAAAAAGAACGAGGTCGTCGCGCCAGTCTCGTTTAGGGACTGCGTAAATGCGCGTTTACGCTGTTAGCCGTGCATTCTCTCACGTACGCACTTCTGCCTCGTTTGAGAAGTTCCAACGTACTCGGCCCAACAGGCCCGGTACCGGGGACGCGAGAGAAAGATAGCTGCTTCTCGAAAGATTCTCGAGAAGCAGCTATCTTTCTCTCTATCTTTCTATCTTTCTCTCTCTCTCTCTCTCTCTCTCTCGTAAATATCCAATCACCGCACCTGCGAGACACGAACAGCTCGTCAATTCCAAGATTTATCACGATTCGCATTATCCATCGAGATGGACGACCGTGGATGAAGGAACTCTTCTCGTTCGTTTCGTAGCTTCGCACGTGTGTAACGAGAGCCACGTTTTCGTTTGGTACGACCTCAGGTTGACGAGAGACAAGCCTTGGCTGATTTTACGTATCCCTCGTGTCTCTTTCATCCTTCTCGTACCGATGGAAAGAACGTGATTCAACGTTTGTAACGAGTGAAAGTTGGCCGTTGAACGTAACGAGCCTGCAAAAGAAAAATCTTTAATCTCGGACTCGGAACGAACGAAAAACAAGTCCGGATTGCTAATTATTTTTAACGAGACGGGAAATGTCGTAAAGAATATTAAATTTCGACCAGACTAGTACGATAATTTTATATTGAACTAGTTTTTTTTGTCTGAAATCTACCGGAAACGATAGCTCGAGCGAGAAATCCTACGAGAATCTAGAGAAGTCGCTTAACGAAACTCGTCAAGGTAACGAGACTTATACGTCTCGTTGACGCGCAAGGGCACGTCGCTCGACACGCTGCACCCTAATTTACACCTGGTTCAACGAAGATAAACCGTCCTGTTTATCGTTCGTCGTCACAGCTGAATTTCGAACGACTGAATCGATAATTACGAAAACTGAGATAAGATTCATTAGCATTTCGTATCTAACGAAGACAGCCAAGGAGTCTGGCGCGTTCGACGTCGAGAGAACTCCTTATAACCGGTATTTCAAGAACGCGTTTATCTTCAACGAAAAATTGGAATTTCGTTATCGAAGAAAAATTCCAAATTCGTCGATACGTCGAACGGAAGAAACGACTCGAAGATATAACGAGTCGTCGCTAATGTTCGATAATTCACAATAATAATTGAGAATCGAGACGAAGCGTAATCGCGTCGGTACTGTTTTTTTTTGCAACGACCCAACGAAATTCATGAAAATTGTTACTAAACGACACGACGCTTGACGAATGATTTTTTCCTCTCGTTTCAGGCAAATCCACATCATCGTCGGTGTATTGTCCTCGCGCTCAACAAGTGCCGAGATCATCGACACAAACGTCGAAGGATAATTGTCACCTGTGCAAGGAGAGCAAAAGACGAAGCCTCGCCGCTTACATCAGAGGCAAAACTCGTCTGAATTCCTGCAGCGAGATTCACGAGGAGGACGAGAGCCAAACGTCGGAAAGAGTCGTCGATAAGGAGACGGAGTCTCGAGTCTGTAAAACAGAGAAATAATCGTTAATCGATAGCTCAACGAACATCGTCGATACGAAACAGGAAAAATACAAGAAACAAAAAATGAAATAAAAAGAGCGTGAGAGAGATATCAAGAGAGACTGGAGATTAATCAGTAAAACGAATTTGAAAAAAAAAAAGGAAAAACGACGTAGAATCGCTTGTCTGAACGCGTATCGGAAAATGTACAAAAAGAAGAAAAGAACCAAAAAAAAAGAACGAGAGAAATTCAACGAGGAAGGAAAATGCGATGATCGAGCGAGGTCGTGATCCTCGTCGATCGTCGAACGAACCAGGATCGTTCTTTCCTTCTCGTCTTTTCGATTTCGCGATTCACTCACGACAAATGGAAACGTTAAAGGACTTGCTGCGAAGCTGATGACTAATTATACTATTTATAGATTATATATGATTATATATGATTATATATATATATATATATATATATATATATATATATATATATATATATATATGTATACATATGTTCGCGTACGTTAAATCTGCGACTCGATAGCGCGTTTGGCTCAGACAATTTCGAAGCTCGTTCCATAAAAGTCGCCGATTGCTGCCTACGCGTGAGATACCTTGAAAAAATAGTCAAAGTCGAGTTTTCCTACGAACATTGCAGCTGCATCGAGCTCAAAACTTTTGGTTCTCCTGGCTCGAGACCGAGTATCGTTGTTCCATTGTATTCGGAGCTCGTCACGTGAATATCGGATGAGCGTTAATTCATGGATTAAACAGACGACTCTGTGAGAGAGAGACGGACGGAGGAGAGCGAGAAAAAAGGCAATTTGCGTAGCGCGAAGGTCGAGACACGCATCCCGTATGAAGAGAACAGCGATGATTTCGACGACGTGGATCGGAAAATTCTGTAACAAACGTAAAAGTAGAATTGTTAAAACGTAATAGAGGAGGAACGGATGAAGTTTTGTCACAGCATGCACACAGATATGTTTGATGTAATTTTTAGTGATTGTTTTTTTTAAAACTGATTCAGCGGCACGAAGCCGATTTGAATAATGTACTTGCCGTTTTAAAAGCGGTGAAGATTGGTCCGACGAGTTGATGAAATAGCTCGTGCGTCGCTATCGCGGCCAGATGTTTCGTGGCATCGAGTATTGTAGCTCGTTTGTATTTCTCTTCACTTTTTTTCTTCTTTCTTCTTCTTCTTCTTACTCGTTTCTTTTTAAACTAAAAATAAGACTGACAATCGTGAACGATTGCAATGGGATTAAGGACGTGAATAGAAATATCGTTAGGCTTAATCGTAAATTAATTTAAATTATATTCCGTAAACGATTTCGTGCATGTTCGAAACGTGAAACGAAACGAGCTTTAGTCGTATAAGGCTTTAAATGTAAAGAATATATTGTTCTTTCTATCTATTTTTTATGTATAATTCGTCGAACAGGCGGAATATTAAATAAGCTCGATAGAGAGCGACGATAATTTAAAATGAAAAATTACGCATACATGAATAAAACGAACGTATTTGAGAGCGAGAGGGCGTTTCATTCTAGTTGCGAGTATTTCTGCTTTTTTTTTTCTTTCATCGCGTGTACGTTCGATCGTTCTTTCATTAATGAGGCGAACGATGCAAACTCTCGGTATTTGCGCTGCGAGCGAAAATTCATAATGCGGACTTGTATTTCGCATTGTTGACTCTATCATTATTCAGCATTGTGCGAGTAACGACAATGGACAATAAAAAAAAGTTTACTGCGCATTGAAGTTTTCAAGGCGTTAATACTCGAGGTATTACGCCGACTTCTGTTTCTACTGATAAACATTGCTAATGGTACAGTCGTTTTTATTCGGACTATTTTTAAATCGTCTGCAATCTTAGAAACGTTTAATTTTGAAAATTCAGGCTTAGGGTTCGTAATCGTTCGAAAGCAATTTTCATCGTTTGACGAATATTCGGAATTCGTTCTATTTATTTTTCGTGTATTTTTGCAACGGAGAGATAAAATTGTTGAAACGGCCTTGGTAAGAGCCAAATATTCATAATTTTCGTTATTTTTGAGATAATACATCTTATTGAATAATATTTTGCCATCGATCGCTCGTTAGCTCAAAAGATTAGAACTTTTTAAATATTGTGCATTACACCTCACTGTGACGGTTAGAAAAATAAGTTGTTTTTCATGAATTTTGTTAATTCGCTCAATGGTTTTGTTTCAGCTTAATTAAAGATATGCTATTTTACGCACATTAGAGTAAGTTTGAGTAAATTGTTATTGAAAAAAAAACAATAGTTGAAGTACAATTAATTGTTCTCGAAACCACGTTTGTCGAACTGGTGCGAACGATAATTCGAGCAATAATAGTCGGATATGTACAATTTTTGAACGATATTGTTTGTAATTGTAATAGCTAGCGTTGAGCATAGCCGTTATTTTTTTTTTTTTGTAAAATCACTATTTCTTAGAGCATCTTGAATGAAAATATTTTAGGTAAAAATAATACTTTTTATTTCGAAACGTGGCCATATTCCGAAAAGTGAACAAAACCAAGAATGTCTACGCTCAACGATAGCTATTACAATTATAAAAAATGTCGTGCAAAAATTGTACATATCAGACTGTTATTGGTCGACTTATCGTTCACACCAATTCAAAAAACGTATTTTCGACAAAAATTTACTGTACTTCAATCATTGTTTTCTTTTCAATAAAAATTAACTTGAACCTACTTTAATGTATGTGAAATAACATATCTTTAATTGCGCCCGAAAAAACATCATTAAGTCAATTAAAACAATTCATTAAAAAAGCTTACTGTTCTAACCGTCACGGTTAGCCTTGAACGAACGAGGCAAGAACCAATTTTCGAATTTATTCGAATTAATTTTTTGAATCGCATTGAAAAATCTTTTACAAAAAAATTCGAAATCGTTTCAAGCATCCTCAAAAAGTCTGTACCAAGGGATGCGTCGTGGCAAAAATTTAATTTGCACACGACACTACCTTACCGACCGGCCTATTTCCTTTTGCACACGGCACGGATCTCGGCTCATCTCGTCTCGATTCCGTAATTCTCAACGTTCGAACGATTAATATTCGAACATATAACAAAAAGAACAAATATTAATCGTTCGACGAACGTTCTACGATCCGATAATATTTTCTTATGTACAAAGCCCCCGGCAAAAATTGTAAACAAAAAGTGAAATAACGCAAGCCAACAATATCAGTTCGTCGTTGCGACGATGGCGTTGCTAGCGAGCCGGGTGAAAGAAAGTGGTTTGGTGCCGTGTGCAACTTGTTGCGTGCTAGGCGCAAAAGTCTATAAAACCGACCGCGCGCAACCTCCGACTCTAAGCAAGTTCAACTTCTATCTACGTCGACCGCAGGACTAAAGTCAAACTCGAGTGGGGGAAAACCGCTGAGCGCGATAATCAACTTCGAGAAGCTTCGAGATAGCGCGCGATCGACAAAAATGGTTTGGAAGTCGTTGAAGATGAAGAACGAGACGCAAGTTAAGCCTGGTAAGCATTGTAAATAATAATCGTTTACGATCTAGCCTTGATCATTCTAATCGCTTTGCAACTATTCGAAAAAAAGAGAAACGTATGGTCGAAGAAAACTCAAACGTTCTTTAATCTCTTTCAGACACCGAGAAGCCCAAGCAGAACGCGAAGGGCGGTTGTCGTTGTGGCGAACGTTGCAAAAAGTGCGGCGAGAATTGCAAATGTGCGACTAGACGATTCTATCTACGACCACCAATGTTCAATTACTTCACGGATATGATGCACTGAAAATAGAAAAACAAAATAGCTGGATTACCGAAAACAAAAAAAAACTGGAATTCTTTCTTCTTACGAGGACACACGATTGTTACCGAGTCATCCAAGGAATCGACGTACGTTGCAATTGCAGATAATGGCAGAGGCCTCCACCAGAGATACCAGAGATAAAGCGAATTCTCTTTGTCTCGGAGAGATGCAAACAGTATTGTTATTGTCGGATAGAATCAAATTCGATTATCACTTAAATATTAATACGTGTCCGTTTTTGTACCTAATCGTCGATTAAATAAATTATTCGTCTCGTTTATCAAGGACCTTGACAAACTACGCAATTTCCTTTTTAAATGTTACTTACCTTCAGCAGCCAGGTGAGCACGGATTCCCGATAGGGCACGAAACCTCGTTTTCTGTTGTTCGTGCTCTCGGCTAACGAAGCGATCACCTTACCGAGAATCAGCAACGACTTGTTGATAGAAACTCCTTCCTATATAGGAAAATAGAAATATATGTGATTTATGGCGAAAATACTGTTACTGTTAAAATTCTATTCGCGAGAGAATGAGGAAAGACGTAGAATGTATAAAAGAAAATTTGTGCATTGATGTTTTTGTCTAATAATTTGAATAAATTTACATTAAAATTTTTTTTTTCTCGCTCACCCTCAAACGATCCCCACTCGCGCAAGTTTGGCTCAATCTCTCGCTTCCAGCGAGATCAACGAGATTGATCTTGCTGCGACGACTCGATTCCGCAGCTTTCCTCTCGTTCGAACCGCCTTTCGGTGTCTGAGTTAATATTATCGTGAAGATACTGTGAGATCTCGAACTTTTCTCGTTCATCCCCGTTGCAGCTGTGGCTCTCTGGGAATGGCCAACTTGAAGCCATGTTTGAAGATCCTCGTAGCTCTGTACGGTGTGTAGACTGAGATCAACGACGTAAGGTCCAAAAACCGGATGTTCCCGAACTTTCAATGGTGCACGCTTAGCATTCGTCGATGAATTAGCCGCGAGAAGATCATGGATCTTTTCGTTGTATATCTCGAAATAGCTGATTTCCACGCTAGTTGTACAGTCACGATTTTTCGCCGAACGGGAAAATATCTCGTGGCAAAAACGTGGTATGATTCCCGCTTCGGAATTCAACTTATTTGCACCGGTTCGAGAACACTCCGTTCCCATCATGCTGTGACTTTTTCCCGAGCCAGTTTGTCCGTAAGCAAAAAGACAGACGTTGTAGCCCTCGAAAGCATTTTGCACCAGAGGCAAAACCATCGTGCCGAAAACTGCTTCCTGATTCGTGTGACCCGGAGTTTCCGGATCTGGATGCGAGACGAAACAGTGATCGTATACAAAGGTATGTCGCGAGGATTCACAGTTAACCGTGATATTTTGACCTTTGACCTCGACTATCATTGTTATCTTTGGGTCGTTTAACTCTCTGTGAAAAAAAAATTATGCTCGTTAAGAATTTTGTTAGAATCTTTCCCGGATTAAGAATAAAGTATCCTTTGACTCCATGGAAACAAAAATGTATACAAAACATAACATGCTTGATCGAAAATGTACTAAACGTTTTCCAAAGCTATTTTTTTACGTATGTTGATTTTATTTCCATGCAAGTTGAAATATTTTCCTAGACTCACTTAAAACTTAGAGGTCTCACTCTGACACCTACGGTGAGATTGCTATTTTCACCCTCGCACACGGTTTGTTCCTCTAACCCTGTGGTATCTGGTTTTCCTCGAGGAGTTTCCATCTGTACGGCGTTGAAACATTCCGGCGTAGCTTGAGAAAGTACATGATCGCTAAAATATCTTTTCATAGGAGTTCTGGAACTTCCGTTCTGTCTGCTAGTTCCTCTAGGAGTACAGAAATGTGTGACGGGCGTCTTGTCCATTGTTAAAGAACTTTTTGAAACGGATCTCGAGGGTGTTTTTGGCTCTTTCTCGTTCGATTTGGAAGATAGGGATGAATTGTCTCTCTGCAAAGTGCTGACCGACTTTGACCTTGTCATAGGACTGCGCGCCTCGTTAGTTCTCGAATTCATCGCTCTCGGTTCTACATTGCCACTGTGCTCGAACCAATTAGATCGCTCTTTCGTGTTTCTTTGATGATTTTTATTCCCTTCATTGCGCGATAAGTCCGGATAACTGGTATGAACGCTAGAACGTATATTTCAATTTATTCATTAAACAAAGTCTACCAGAAAAGAATCAAATGCTTTTTTTACAAACTTGAGAAATTCGTGCAAAAAATTCAGTGGGATGGGCACGAAGAAGCAATGGAAAATCACAACTCACGATTTTTCAGGCGGACGATTCTCTTTGTTGAAGGTAATGGGCGAGCTTGAAAATATTGCATTACAGGATCTGTGCGCATTGCCATGCGTCGTGCTATGTTCCGACATTCCGCCAAAACCCTTAGACAACTATTTTGGTGTTGACAAAACCATGCATGGAACGCAGCGCCGTCGTCAAGAGGCGAATGATAACCTTGCGAGTTATGTGACGTCCGTCACTGTGAGCAATAGTGTGCATGAAATATATCAATAACAATATGTTCAGACTAGTATTTAATGTGCGAAAAGGAAGATTTTATGTATGTCGACAATTGGCGAGGAACGATGACGAAAAACGTTGGAATTACGAGTGGTGACTGCCGGGTAGCCAAACAAAGCGTCAAAAGCGGCGGCGAGACTCGTTGCAGGTGCAAACCAAAGCGTTAAATTTACAGAATCAATCGTCGTATAAACGACTTTCGTCATACCATATATCTTCGTCCCGATCTCTAAGGTTCATGCATGCGGACACTTCTTGCGTAAAACGTACGAGCACATTTAAACCGTTTTGAAAGAAGAGAAAAACGTTTTATCCCGTTGTCAATTGTGTTCGTTGTAAAATTTACCGGATGACTTTGTTTGAACGATAATTCGAATGGCGATGGCAGCGCCGCAGTGTGGTAATCGCAGAAATCAAAAGATCCTAGAGAACTAGATATTCAAAGTCCCTAGTTTTTAGTACAAAATAACTAGCGAAAGCGTCCATAGTTCACGAGGTTGGTAGGCCCGGAACTCTGGCGATTTCAAACAACAAGTTGGATGAATAATATAAATAATAATGATTACATTTCTCCGAATGTTTGTTTGTTGATATACAAATGCATCTCCGTTGTCTCGCCAAACTCCGTCGATGCATCTGGGTCAATAAAAAATGCCGAGGATTGAGACGTGGTGTTTTCTAAATTTTTCGGTCACATTGTTCTTATAATCCCATCCGCGAAGACGACTCGTACAGTTAACGCTCTTGCTACTCGTAGCTTGTAGTACCAGTCTCCACCAGTCTTCATCTCTCTCGACGTATACACACAACGCTGTCTGACGTGGCTTAGCTGATAACATTGACAAATCTCCCTCGTGTACGAAAGCCGCGCCGTATGTCGATCCAGCGACACTCGTCGAGGCCCTAAACGTTCCAATTTCCTTAGGCCCCGCGAAAGGCCTTAAAAACGTCAGAATGAAGAGGTTATGCGAGTCCAACTCGTGGACGAGTCGGAAGTTTATCGCGAAAGTCGCGCTCGCCGTTCTCCTTGTGCTTATACTTCTTGATTTGCCGGTGCCATGTCAGACTCACGGACACAGTCATGACGAACCAGCAAGTTTTAAATATTCTCGGGACGCTAACGAGAATTTCAATTCGCCGAGTCCCGGGCAAGCTGCTCATTCCCACGATGGACATCATCACGATCATCATCACGACGATCACCACGTCCATCATCATGCCGATCAGCATCATCATCACGATCACGAGCAAGTTGGTACAAAACCGAATATCGACCCTGAGTACAGGCAAAACATGATGTACCTAGCCATGGGCTCGACCCTTCTCATATCCGCAGCTCCGTTTGTCCTTCTCTTCTTCGTTCCTCTGGACAACAGCAAACAGCGTCAGCCTCTGTTGAAAATATTGCTGAGTTTCGCGTCCGGCGGTCTTCTCGGTGACGCTTTTCTTCATCTCATTCCTCACGCCCTTCAACCTCACTCCCACGACAGTGCCGAAGGTCATTCTCACTCGCACGATTCCCATGAACCTCATGACCATGGTCATAATATGTCCGTCGGCCTCTGCGTCCTTTTTGGCATAATAACTTTCCTCGTGGTCGAGAAAGTTGTGAGATTGATCAAAGGAGACGATGCGCATTCTCATTCGCACGGTGGCGAGAGCTCCAAAGCTATTAAGGAAAAGAAGGATACTGTAAAATCAAAGGACAAAACTGACGGTGGCAAAGTTGCCCAGAGCGATATCAAGATCGCGGGTTACCTGAATCTTGCTGCTGACTTTCTGCACAATTTTACGGATGGTTTGGCCATAGGAGCTAGTTATCTAGCGGGAAAAAACGTCGGATACATCACGACCTTCACGATTTTGCTGCACGAGGTTCCTCATGAAATTGGTGATTTTGCCATCCTCATACAAAGCGGTTGCAGCAAGAAAAAAGTAAGATTGCTTTCGTTTCGATAATTATTACTCAGCCCCTTCATCTGTCTGCCATGATAATATTGCGACTGAAAAAAAGCGCGATCCACATAAAAACGAAATATAATTTATTATCTAAAATGCTCGATCGTTGTTAAATTTTCAGGCGATGTTGCTGCAATTGGGAACAGCTGTCGGCGCAATGTGTGGAACTTACGTATCTTTTCTAGCAGAAGGAATGGGTAAAAACAAATTTTTTAATTTTTCGAAAATAGAAATAGCTATTTAACGCCGATGAAAAATAATTATCGTTTTTTTTTAATTATTTATTTTCAGGTGATCTCGCAACCTCGTGGATTCTTCCATTCACAGCTGGTGGCTTTATTTACATCGCCACAGTCTCTGTGATTCCCGAACTCTTGACCGACACTAAATTCTGGCAATCGGTGAAAGAAGTAATCGCGTTGCTTCTTGGTGTTTACATGATGGTGCTTATAGCACAATACGAATGAAACAAATTCCTAGTTCATTGAACGTTTGTTTACCTCCAATCGTGAGGATGAACTCGTCGAGAATATTTGATACCAGTCGTTCCACTCTCAGTGATCTCGTCTAATTTACGATCTTATTATCAGTGCGTACTCGACAATTTTTTTTTCTTTATTTTTCAAAATGTACTATACGCAAAAATTCATAGAAAAAATGTAATTTTTGTACAGACACGTAAGCGTCGAAAATAATTCCCGCAACGAATAGCATCACCGTTACTTACTTTCCATCGAGACAATTTGAATTCATTTTTGATAACATTTTTCAGACTATTTTTTTGTCCATTTCCGAATCGTGTACATAATGGATTTTCCCAAGTTTCGTAGACTCGGGTAGTTATCATTGCCTATACATCAGAGATTCTGATAAATTTATACTAAACGCAGAATCATTTTCTTTTCCCCGCAATTTAAACAAATCCCAGAATCTTCGATTTTCGATCGTCGAAGGAACATTCTCTTATTATTTTCGCAGGCTGTGTTTGATGATCAATGACTTTATAGGGCTGAACATAATTTCAATAGCAGACTGTATAAATCATTAATCATGATGAATTCTGACTAGAGTTGTAAGTTCTCGTTATGTACATATTCGAGTGAGAATAAAAATGTAGGGTGTATAAATAAGCCAGGCAAAAAAAGAACCCAAACTATGAATAAAGAGTGAATCAATATTTGCAATAAATTTATAATTGAGTAATTATTTCGTTAAAACTACGAGGTCAAAAACTTCTTGACCGAATCGAGACAATTGTTCGCCTCTTCGACGCATTCTTCGTTTTCTCTTATTTTAGCAATTTTTCGCCCAGTCTCGCACGATTTTTTCGCCTCTTCGTAGAGTCCTTTGTGAATATAGACGCTTCCCAAATTTACATGAATCGAGCCAAGCTCGACCATGTCGGGTAATTTTTCTCCTACGATGGCGAAAAATTCAAAATTATCTACTTTTTTCATTCTTATTGTAAAATTTGAACGTGCTTAATCGTGTGTTTCCTTACCAATTTCCGCAGCACTCGTGAGATAATTGATCGCTCGATCGTGCTCACCGGTCAAACAGCTTATCGTACCGAGATCGTTCAACAAAACGACCGTTTGCTCGTGTTCTCTACCGTGAACTCTCAGGCATAGATGATAAGCTTGCTCGATATAATTTAATGCACGAGCGTACTTCGATTGTGTTAAAAGCATCCTCGCGTACCAATCGAGAGTCATGGCCCAAAGCACCAGCACATCCTCATTGTCCGGATCCTTCTTCACATGTTCTTGAAGATTTTTCAGACAAAACTCATAACCATCCTCGGCCTTGCTACACCAATCGATATTATTAACGAAACGAGAAACGAGAAACGAAAATTCGCAAAAAATCATTAACTCGCGAATATCAGGACAAATGTAAATAAGATTAAAAATTCTTTATATAGTTTTGAGCAATTACAACGGCCTTGATACGCAATGGCCCAAAGATAAGCTGTTTCGCTTCTGAGATAAGAATCATAAATAAGAGTAGGGTAAATAACGTATAGATAGGCTTAAAAAAAAATATCGATAGATATCTTACCTAAGGTCTCCCATGTGCTGAAACACTTTTGCCATTTTTAGGCTTATGTGAACGATCTTTATGTCGTTTTGCGGCGTTCCAGATGCGATCAATCGTTGCATCACCGATACAAAGAGAACTTCTGCTTTTTTGTAATCATTTACTTCGAAAGCCAAATTAGCCATAACATCGTATACGTAGGTAATTCCTTCGTAATGTTGGAGCCCTTGGGCTTGTCTTAAGGCCACGTGCAGCATTTGTTCCGCTTTCTTGTATTCTTCTTTCTGAAAAATTTGAAAAAAAGGCTACTCGGTTTGCTGAGATTTTCGACGACATTACCTGTATGAGCCATATGGATCTTTTTATGGACATTATGAGCTCGGGAACTTTCTCTTCCTCCTCCTTGCCCCAATCGAAGAGACTGAGAAGCACTCCACCCGCTGGTAACCAGCGGTTCGGTCGTCTATTTTGGAATGATCTGTGATTTTCATTGTTTCCTTCAGATTTGTTTGATTCTATTTGTTGCAAAAATCTTCCAGGATTATTCCAAGTAACGCAGCGTAATCTTTCAATTCTCAGAGTCGCAGCACCAAAGTTAGCCCCATTCTGCAGAGTTTTCCACGATCTTCCGACGAATTTCGCAAAGTAGTTCATGTTCTATTAATAATTGATAAGAATGGTTTAAACGATATTAATAGATCTTGACGTTTTTCTCACATTGAATTTTCCGTTTGAGAAAGCTCGACAGTGTTTTTTAAATTGTTACGACTCTACCCACTCGATATATAATAAAATATTGTAAGACCCGCCTGACGAGTATTGCACAATGTTAGAATGTCGATTAATTAATCACTCCCACGTTTTTTGATAGTTGCCATTCGTACTTATACGAACAACGGTGACATACACGATGTTTTCTTTTTTTCGTAGGTTATGTTTGCGTCTCGTCTAACGACTAACGACCTTGGCATTCGTAAGAGCTTCGCAGGCAGTGGGAGGGAGGGGATTTCGATTACATAAAAATCGTGCGGTATATATTTTGCACGCGTGTACGTTAGTACATATGATTACGATTATTCAGGGTCGAAATCGATTCTTTATTGCTGAAAAACATGTAAAATACCCTGTAGCCGTTCGCTCCCAGCATTACGACGGAGGAACGCCAGATCATGGAAATGAGCACGGGAATTCGGGTGAAAGTTTTTTTTGAGTCCTGCATGTATGAACTTTGTATATATATAGATATATATATAACCTGCTAGGAGTTTATCAGGGGGGCGAGAGCGAAATTCCTGCGAGTAGGAATGACGTCGACAAATTCCATGTCCTCTCTATTATAATTCTTCGAGCTTTTCTCGATATTATAACGGCAAGTGTTCAAATATTTGACAACATAGGAACATCTGTACTGATAATGTGTATTTAGTTACTATCTGTAAACGCGCAGGTATATAAGCATCAGGAGCGGTCGAAGAGCCTGATTTCCCATGCTGCTTCTCCCTGCTGTAGTAAAGAGTGAGAAAGAGAGAGAGGGAGGGAGGGAACTCCCCCTGCGCGCATACCTCCAATTCGTTAAGCGTGTATGCATGTATCTTATACTCGACTATGTTACACCGCAGGGAACACGCAGCGCGAGAGCCAATACACGTAAACCTTTTTGCCTGTAGTCGAGGTTATCGTGTGTGCGAGAATTCGTGAAGCGACAGTGTGCGCCGTTCACCGTTGGCGATCATGAGACACCGCGACGCAAACCAGGTAACTTCGATATTCCGTATAAACTTGTGGTGTCTTTTTAACTTATTGTTGAAACCTGCGTGTCCGTTATTTTCTTCATCGAAGTTTTGAATGAGAGGATCACGAATACAATGACCTCGTCGAACCAGGATCGATCGCTCGAGGATCTACCGGTACGAAAGGTCTCATTCACAGGTTGCCTCCCTTTTTTACCTGATTTGTATTTATTTTCGAAATTTTTCGACGTATCTCTCCGCACCTGAACGAAATGTGGCGTATTTCGATAATTACGCACGGTCTGCTTCAAATCCATGCGTTGCTGCTTATATTTAATCACGTACATTACCATATTCGCGATTCAATATTAATCATCTATATGTGTGTCTTTCTCTGTCTCTTTTCCTCTCACTCTCTTTCTGTGCGTGTGTGTGTGTGTCTCTCTCTCTCTGTCGATGTCGCGACTATATTTATTCAGTACAAACGGCACTGTGCTCTCATTTATTTGGCCTGAACACACGTACGAATATGTTGGTAGCTGGACAATTCGAGCCTGGTGGAGAGGGGCACTCCCTGTTTTCATTCCAGTACGCAAATACGTTGATTATTTTATCCAGCCAGAGATTATATCGAATCGCAAAACAACACTTATTTATTTCCCCAAATTAAGATATTCAGCTTGTTTGTTTTTCACGTTATGTATTTTGTTCATTCGTCATTTGCGTGTTCCAGAAACGAGCATGACAAAATATTCAATGGCAACGAGAAGCGAGTGATATCGCTACAAAAAGAAAATCTGAGAGAAAAGATATCGACGATAGGAGCTATCGAGCGAGCCAAAGATGAGTTCCCCGATGACGGTACAGACCGTAGACACTACGGACAATGCTGTTATTCCAAAAGCCACGGAGATAGCGGCAAAGCCTAAGAATTGGGTCCAATTCGAGGAAGACACGCAGCCAGCCAAATCCTCGATTTCGTTGGAGAGAAATGTAAAGGAGATCGAGAATAACGCGACGCGACGCGAAAATGTCGCGACACCTGCCATAATAAAGCCAGAATCGGTAACCGTCAGCGTTGATAAAATTGTCAAAGACGCGGAGAAGACGGAGAGTAAGAGTAAGAATGGAAACGAATACAGCGGCGCTGTGATAGCCACGGAATCCGTCCAAATAAATCTCGACAGATCGGGACTCAATCGTTCAATGTCGTCCGAGAGTCCGGAAATAAACGTGCCTTCTGATATACGAGTATCGGATCCAAAGAGCGCCTCGCTCAAGACTATCGATCTCAGAGACACGTCCAATGGTCGAAACAACGTTAGTAACGTCATATCAACCCCGATAGGAAACATTAGACAAGGTTTCGCCAATGGCGACACTATAGTCACACTTTTGCCCGTTAATACAAGATGGCCATGGATAACACCAGCGAAATTTAGGCCAGAGCTTGTTCCCGAGGAGCTTATGGCTCAGGGACTTACCGTAAGTTTTATTTTTTTTGCTAATTTTGTATAAATAGATTTTGATGTATTTAAATAATTTATGATTTTACAGCTAACCGTCGAAGATTACGTTCACATTATGGAATTACTCGTAAACGATGTGAGATTCAACATGTACAATGTTTGCTACAAGAGAATTTTGGTTTTATGGATATTCGCTGCTTTTGTGATACTCCTCGGTCTTCTCTTCTCCGGCGTTACCGGATTGGTACTCTTCGGTCTTGGTATAATGTGGCTTATTCTCAACGCCGCTGCGATATTTCTCTGCATGTTTATCAAGATAAAGCTCAATCACAATCTTGAAAAGTGCATGGCCCAGGTGAACAAGCATTTGCTACGCCACAAGATTATTCTCGGACTTGACGATAGAGGAAAGATATCATGTCACAAAGTCAATCTCTGCTTCATATATTTCGATACTACGGATTGCATTGTAAGTCCAAACAAAAAAAACAATACAAATTATATTCTTCTTATTTTCTCCAAAATCGAATAATAATCTTAATCTTTCCTTCACCATCGTAAACAGAAAAAACTCCAGGAGGTGATCGAGCACGAGGAACGCGAAGGAAGGGTTCTCGGTGGGGATGAGAACAGCGAGACACGACGAAGGCAAGAATTGCAACAGCGAATGGACATTGACGATAGCGATATCGTCATTCAGGGCAGTTCGACGACGAGATTGTCTCGAAAAGAGGTGAGCGTTTATCCAAATGGAAATTTATCGTATCTCTCTTCTTCGTGTCTGCGGTTAATTTTCTCAAAATCTTGTTTTTTTTCATTTTCATCCGGCAAATGCAATTTTCTTCTGTCCTATCGAGGAAACAATATAATCCTAATTCCCGCAATGGTTTCGCATTGATTTACATTTTTTAAAAACAAAAAAAAACGATATATAGGGTAAGAACGAACAAGTATTATGCCGATATATACAACGCTGGGGCAAGGACTATCTTCGACGACGTTTGGACTGGACCGTCGACGAGGAGGGTGGAAATCCATCTTGTCCTCGTCATCTCGCTTCTTCGCTCTGTCCGTGTCAATACATTGAGGAATGGTTGCGCAATAAGCCTCGCGTTCAGGGACGTGATTTTTGTCCAAGATGGAGCAGCTTCCTCAGAGACCGTGGCTTCTGACGGCCTGAAAATCGTTTTCTATCGATTCACGGCTTATTTTATAAAAACCACGACGCGCAAAGTTTACTTAAATACGATATATTTTTCTTCTTTTTTTCTTTTTCTTTTCCTTTTGAATATTTGACACATCACATGCTTCTCTCGTGGCAGATTTACGATAGTATTTTTATCAGCTTGGCGGGTTTCTTTTTCTTCTTTTTTATCGCGTTTCTTCCGATTTATAACATTCCAGACGAAACTTTAAACGAGCCAACGGTTGGATTACTCTCGGAGTATTTAATGTACTTAAACTCAGATCTATCCACGCGATAGCGACGTTTATACAAACGTAACTAGGCTCTTAGGCCGGTAGACGTGTTAATTAATTTTAGGAGCAATCTCATTGCTATATAATATACAATATATAGTATATACATAGTATATATTTTTCCTAAAGCAGCTAATACGATATTTTAATAACGTTTTAACAACGATGAAGTGAGAATTGTTGAAAAATCGAGTCACACGTGACGACCACGGGGTCATTTCTTTTCCTCAATTCTCTTTATTGTTTTTTTTATTATCTTACGTTTTAGTGCGAGTCAGTGAGGGTCCAGAAATGTAATAATGCTTTATCGCTTTCTCTAGCTCTGGTAATAACTAACGAAAACAAAAATGTCCGTCCCTATCATTCGAGTCTCTTTCTCTCTTGTTTTTTGTTTTAACAAAAACGCTTTAATCGCTTGTAACGTCTCTTCTCATTAGTTTATCTTCTCTGTCTCTCTCGCTCTCTGTATTTTGTTGAACGGTGATGGTGTGTGTTGGCAGGAGCGGGCGGAGTTGCTGTTTCTGAGGTACGCGTCGAGATGGGCGCGTAACTACGTACGCCACAGGCTCGACCTCGTAATAGACTCACAGGAACGCAATAGAGGCATCGGGGGACAATCGGTTCCACCGCGTCACTGCGTCTCCGCCCGCTGTCCTTGTCAATATATCGAGGATCATCTCAAATACAAGCCCAAAGGCAAGTTAACAATACGTAAATTTTTCACCACGCCCAATTTCGGTTTCAAGTAAATTCGGTGTGGTTTAGAGAGATAACTTCGGCACGAAAGCAAACGACAACAAAAAAACATATCTTCGCACTGTTATCGTCTCATGCAGCTTTTCCTACCTCGCGAGGGTTTCAATGATTTTCGTCCTTTTAACAAAACGAAAGATACTTGTTAAACGTTTAGAAAAATTGTAGCTAGTAAATCGCTTTTCCACTTGTTTAGTTTTTACTTGTTTTTCTTCATTTATTATATCCAGTGATACAAAACAATCAAATCATAGAAAAATATTCGTTTATTTCTTCGATTATTTTTTCATATGGTTGAAGTTATAAATAATGATATCCAGTGAATACTCAGATATTCGATAATCAAAACATGTTTTACTGCTTTTTAATGTTATATATATTGTCTACGTGTCTGTTATCGTGCATTTATTGCGGTACAGCGTTTAGCGCAAAGAGCTTAAATCGTTGATTAAGATTGCCCCGAGTCTTCTAATAGCGCAAATAATTTTTGGTGGTGGAATCGATGTCTTCGCTGTCTTACGACCAAGAGTTTTAATTCGAGGGGTTGGTTCTCTTTCTTTACTCTACCAAAATTCGCAATAATTCCGACGAGACTGTTGCGTTGGCTTGCGATTAAAACACAGAAGAAGAAAACAAACAGACCTATTGTAATATCCCAAGAAAAAAGAGATTTGAGAGAGAGAGACAGAGTGATCCTTTGGTCGACTGATTCCGGGAACAATTAATTGATAAAGACAACAAAAGTACACACTTACCTGTATACATTTTTAAACGTATTGCAAAAACGTAGTTTCGCTTTTGCGATGCTACTTTAACGACTGAGTGCGGACGACCGGATCTTTTTTGGGCCCCATCAATAAACACGTGATAGCAAAAATGTATTCGTTGATCTGTGAACGATTCACAAAATGATCAAACACTAGCGGCAGAAAAAAAAAGAAAATTCCACAAGTATTTTCAATTCGTAAGGTTAGATTCTTTTTTTTCTTTTTTTTTTCCGAGGAGATTTCCTATCGAGTGAAACAAACTGTTTGTCCTCGTCGAGAAAAAAGAAAAAAGAACAAAGTATTGGTTGTCTGTATACGTCGATGATATTTCTTTTCTTCGTATCATCCGCTCCGTCCTAAATGAAATTGAGAATTTCATTGAAAACTGATTTTTTTAAATTAATGTCGAAATTAATATATAAATATACGAAATTAATATATAAATATATATATCTATATATATATATCTATATATGTTTAATAAATTGATAAATTTTATACCGTACTTAATCGTGTACTTATCAGCAAGGAGATACTTACAGCACAATTGTTGCATTGAATGAGAACAAAAATAATAATAATGAGAGTGAGTGGAGCGCAATTTATTGATAAAAGAGAGCGATTGTCCGATCCGAGGGCACAAAGCGTTATCGCGTCCGATGAGCAATTATCGATTATCAAAGTAATAATAGTACGAGATATAAAATTGCATATATTTTTTATGTATACACACACATGTATTTCTGTTGGAAGATTTATTAAATTGATGATTGATTCATTTTATTCTCAAAATTCGTTTTTCACAGCGACGCAAAGAGGGACAAAAGAATCTCGCGATTAAAAACGAAACAAATTATTAACTCCCATTTTTTGTGATTGAAAAATTCAACCTGTGTTAAGTACTAACAAAAAAAATGATATTCGGACGCAGCTGGACAAAAGGTGGAACAAATTTCGGTGCTATCTCATAGGCACGCTTTAAGCACTTAAGATTCTTCATTACCACCCGATGCGTAAGTATTATCTCGAGGATTCCAAGGACTATATATTCCCCTATTTTCTTTTTTCACCCTGGCACAATCATTGGGTAAATATTTAAACGGAAATCCATCTGCAATCAAAACTAACCTAAAAAAAATTAACTCGATACGAACAATTTATTTATGACGCGTATAACCTTCAAAATAATCATGAAAATTGCACGCATTTTTTGCAGGATATCCACCGGGTTTCACGTGGTGCGCTTATCTTAGCGATCCTGCGGTTCGTTACGATCCAACGGTATAAACAACTATTTATTAGTATTTTACGCGTTAATTGTCCATTGCACTTTCAATCTCGTCCTTTCGTATTATTTGTCGTATTGCCATCTCAAGGTCAAATCTTTTGGATACGTTCAAAATGGAAATCTTTTACTTTGAACAGTATTATAACGTTTGATTGATTTTTTTTTTAATTTTCAATAATTCTCCATTTTCGTGGGAGAAATGGAGGTAAAATGATAGTCGATGATAATAAGACGCAGATATTGAAAAAAAAACTCATCAAAAGCAGTTTACCTATATTAATTTAGAAATCGAAAGGTCGTCACTCATGAAAACAAACTATTGTGCCTTAAATGGATTGGAAATCTGCGACCTGTATTTTTAAACGTGCCTTTCAAGATTTTACGACACTTATCAATTAAGCGGAATCAGATTCTGCGTTTAATGAATTAACGATGCTGAAGATAGCACAATGCGAATTTATATATGCCGTGCGAGTGATTACACTTTGCGTTTATGGATAAATGTACTTGTTGACTTTGTAATAATGGTAAGGATAAGTGTGTTAAATGGAAATCTCGGAATGATGTCGAAGACTATAATTTTCGGATTTTAGATAAAAAAAATCTCTGGTTCTCTCTCGTGCCAGTTAAATGTGTCTAAATGGAGATTCGTAGTTCTGATATATTTGTCGTTTTTTCCCATACGCACCAGTACCTCGACCTCTTACATCATATATTGTTGAGCAAGTACATAGGCAACTTACATAGACTATGTGCAAGTTTCCATCAGACAGGGGGGCTTTATCTCGAGCAATTTACATGCTACAGAATTTTTCAAAATGATATTTTATTTACTTCTTTGCGAAGTAAGTGTAAAGAATGGAAGATCATCAGGAATAAATGTTCAGGAGACAAATGTTGTGATATCAAAAGTTGACTACAAATTGGTGTTGATTTATAAACTACGTATAGATTATCTAATACTTAAATATGAGAATGATGACTTTTTGTTATTTTCATCACAGGGAGTTGCAATATAAAAATTGCACGTGGTATGTTTAATATAAAATATAGAAATAGAACACAGGAAAATGTACTTAATTATTATTTTATTGAAATAAACGCTATATTCATTTATCGTTATTCTATCAGAGCGTCTTTAGCCTGACCTTTTATTTCTTGCGCCAATTTCATGATATCTTGATCGACATCTTTGAGAAGGTAGACATTTTGGTGAAGCGTCTCTTGGAGTATCTTCAATTTTTTGTTTACATGCAAATATGTTCTTACTTTTTTGTAGACGTTGGCAGGATCGTTAGCATTCGTAGGAAAATGTAGATCATCGCCGTTTGATTTTTCTGGGTGATTGATAATTATTTAGAACGTTTTATGGATTGATCGACGAATTTGGGGTTTTTATGGGGAGATCATTATCAATGCGTACCGTCCTTGAGAATATTGAAGGCAACATCTTCGCCGTTCGCACACCTGAGGTCCTCGATAATTTGATCGGTCAAAGGTGGCTGTGGTCTCGGCAGAACGATTCGATGCTTTTTTGTGCCAAACATAGCGTTGGGTCGATTTATTGCATTTGTATATTTATATACTATTGTCTCTGCAGTCAACAATATGCGACTGTCAAACGCAGTTTTTGAGGTTATGTCGAAGAATAGAGAGAAAAGGTGTATTGTTATTCATACACTGTTATATCTAACGTCTCGATCTGTCAATAACCGTTAGAGACAAGATTAGATAAAACTTTATGTGCTCGAAATGCCAAAAATTACGAAAATTGTATTTGGAAATAACAGCTGTGTCGCATACAATCTCGGGAGACTCGACCGGTACTTCATATTTCTGTAAAATGTGGTTTCCGCAGTAGTCACGGTAGTCACACAGTCACGGACAGTCCGTGTGTCGACGTTGTCGCATCGCCGCATGTACTTTTCTCGATACCCATAAGATTTTGTGTTTTTTTAAAAATCAATATAAATTTTTGTAAATATGTGGGCGGATACGATTTTGATAGTATTTATAAGTATTTGTACAGCTTTGCTAGGTGAAGGTAAGGCCGATTAATTGTTGAATTAATTAAATTTCATTCATGAGAAAATTTATGGACACGTAGATGGTTTATCAGCGATTCCTTCTTTCATAAAAAAGTTCATAATAGTTGCGTATATTTTATTTTCACGAAGGTTTGACATGGCTCATGGTCTACAGAACTGAGAAATATCAAAAATTGAAAGCGGAAGTTGAACGGCAGAGTAAAAAGTGTAAGTTTCGAGTTTTTTTTCACATTTTTACGTATTCAAGCCTGACTTAACCTCTTTTCCCGATTTCGTCATTGAGACGGAAATAATTGATTAATCTTGTTTCCTCGTCGTGCAAAAGTGGAGAAACGTAAAGAAGCTCATGGCGATTCGTTGGATAAACAGCAAAAGAAGAAAATCGAAAGGGAGGAAGAGAGATTAAAAAACAACAATCGCGATTTATCATTGGTCAAGATGAAATCGATGTTTGCAATCGGTTTTGCTTTTACCGCGCTTCTAAGCATGTTCAACAGCATATTCGACGGAAGAATCGTTGCGAGGCTACCGTTCGTTCCGATAAGCTGGATCCAAGGACTTTCGCACAGAAATCTTCCTGGCGACGATTACACGGAATGTTCGTTCATATTTCTTTACATACTTTGCACCATGAGTATCAGACAGGTAAGACGACGAAAACAATATTTCGATTAATATTAATTCACAACTGAATAGAAAAGAATCATATCGAAAAGATCGTTTTTTTTTAAATAATAAAGTCAACTTTTCATTAACTTTCAGAACATTCAAAAAATGCTTGGCTTCGCACCGTCGAGAACGGCGAGTAAACAAAGTGGTAGTATATTTGGTCCGCCACCTCAGCAATTCAAGTAACGACGAGAATATCAAGGATCGTCCAAGGATTTCACTATTTGCCTCTCTTATTCTGTTCACGAGATGTACTTTTGTGAGTATCCGGAAGGATTAACTTGCCAAGAAACGTGGCCGGTCGAACAAATCCGATTTTATTTGTTCAAAACGTAAAAGATCGAGGAACGAAATACATTTTCTCTAAACATACATACTTACACTATATATATATATATATATAAATAATATATATACACAGCGTGGCTGCGCAATTTTGTACAAAGAACAGCGTGATGGTATGTTATTCATGGCTCTACACCACGAATTATGCTCATTCGATTATATTTCACGATCGCCTTGACCATTTGTCGTTCGTGAGAAAACAACAAAAATTCAATTCAGAAATATTAAAACATGTTTCGTACTATACGATATTCATTTCTCTTATTGGCTCGCGCGTAATGCATCGGTCGAAACTTAATCTCGTTAGATCGATGCTCGTATAATCGGCATCTATTATTAATTCCATTATCGCTCGTCCGACCGCAGGAGCTTGTTGAATTCCGTGACCACTGAAACCCGTCGCAAAGATAAGATTCGAATGATACGGATGTTGTCCTATTATGCCGTTTTCGTCGAATTTATTGTACTCGTAGAATCCAGCCCACGATGATTTTACCTAAACCACAAAGTTCGACATTTTTATTTATAATGGATTGTTTTTGTTCTCCCCTTCCAAAAAAGGAGATACAGATATGAGAAGAATGTAAAAAATTGCAACGAACCTTAAGGTTCTCAAACGCTTTCACACGGTTGGCAATGGAGGGCCAAACGTGCTCATCGAAAAATGCGTGGTCTACGTCGAGATTTGAAATATCAGGCTCGTCCTCGTATTCCGGTGATCGGCCAGCGATGTAGTGATTAGCCAGACCTTCCCTCCTTAAAAAAAAATATCCGATCGATCCAAGTACAATAGACGCAATGTTTTTAGTGTTTTGAACGTCGTCGAACATAAATTCCTTTCGCGATTTTATGCGTAAAGACGATTAATTAAATTTTTGTTATTTGTACCTAAAATACGTGCCCGATGGATCTATCGTGAATGGAGTATTGAAGTTAGGGCCGTCGGGTGCGTGAAAACAGTAGACAAATCGTTTTCTCGGCACAACTGGCAATGGCACGCTAAGTACACCCTCTCCTCTTCCTATGTTTGCCATTTCGGCGATGTCCCCGCTATGAGCACCAGCGGCAATAATGACATAGGCAAATTGAATAAATTTCTTCTCTCCGGAGGGAGTTCTGATCTTTAAGAAAAAACAGCGAAACGGTAATTTGCAGATTTTAAATGTAAGGAAGAAAATTATTGATAAATATTTTATTACGTTATTGTTATCTGCGATATTATAGTAATTGTTAAATCGGAGATAACTCACAATAGCACTGGTAATTTTCTGATGAACCGATTTATCCGTTTCACCTATCATAACGGGGGAACAATTTTGCCAACCGAAACCCATTACTTCGCCTTGAACATAATCGACGCCCATCGACATGGATTTTCGTTTCAATCCATAAAGCAGACTCCACGGATCGAACCATCCTTCTTTCTCCAGGCCCAGACAACCAGCGGCGATCCCATCTGTATTCAGCCATGGAAATCTTCGGTTCAATTGCTCCGCCGTTAAAACAATGTTTCTAGCTCCTAATTCATTTTGTAGTCTAGAATTTATGGACAGTTGCTCAGCTCCGGCCTCGGTCGCGAGAAACAAATAACCATGGGGATGGAATTGGATGTCGACCGGAGGCTCGCCATCGACTCCAAGGTGTTCTTCGGCGTTTCGTATGAAATCGTAACCGAATAATGACATCTCAATGTTTTCCTCCAAAGAGAATTGTTGTCGTAAACCACCTGCGGATAATACGGACGAGGCAGTCCTGTACTGTAGGCAAAATAAATATAGAACGTTATATACGAAATTTTCGTTAGTTTCAAATAGGATTTTATCCGAAAATTCTCGAATCGATTCGTTATTATTTAATTCTTCGATATTAAGTATTCTATGAGATACTCGATAGCGAGGGAAGATAAATAAATTAATTTTTTTTTTTATACCGTCGGGTCGCGCTCCACGACAGCAACTCTGAGTCCGTCATCGACTCTCTCTTTCAGCCAAAAAGCTACTGAACTCCCAATAGCACCGCCGCCGATTACTAGAATGTCGACATGTTCTGGAAAAATTCTTTGATCAGATTCCCACTCGTCATCCTTAACTTGAGTTTTTCTATCTTTCCAGAAAAGTAGAGATTTCTTCATTTTGATAAAGTCATTTTTGAATACTCTCCATGCTCTGGTCGTTGGGTTTTCTGGTATATATTCTCTCTCTAGCCATTCTCTATTCTTTGCTTTTTCATCGTCACTCTGCGTACAAAAAGCAAACGAGTGTAATCTTGCAATGAAATGTTTTAAACTAGCAAAACGTATTTGTTTTTATGACGAATTAGAATCGATTCTTACCTTTGTTGAATATGTGTTCTTGTGTTGTAAAATTACAACACAAGATTTTTTCACAGGAAAATTAATTTGGTCTCGGCGTTTTACCAAATGTCGGAGCATTGTTAGAGTTGCCATTACGTAGGAGAACGAGTGAATGTTGATCGCGAATTTTCTAGCCAAGCTGTAAGATAGACAGTATATAGAGTCATAAAAAAGTGTCTTTATCTGTTATTGATTTATTTCGCTATCTGGAGGTTATCGGGATTGGCTCGCAAATGTAGCGAACTTATCCATGTGATATTATTCTTCGATAAGAATTTAAAAAAATGACATTATCGTCGCAACAATGCAGGAGATTTTGTGTACGATATGCGAGGGTATACACATAAAAGCTTCGATTATATGCGTTAATTACTCATGATATAATACGTACTTAAAAGGAAGTTGTATCCATAAATATTGTATTTCTATATACAATTTTTATATGATAATGACACGTAATTTTTTAAATGCACTTAGAAATACAAAGTTGGTCAACTTTCTGGATTTTTATGCCGGATAGGTTATGTATTAACACAGAGGCGCTTGGGGCGCTACAGTCCTAGAGAACGAGAAATCGTAGAGTTACTAATGTGTGTGAACTTTTCGTCGTGTTTGTAAAACAATGGTAAATAACATCACGCAACATCATAAAGTTCTCTTATTATTACTCTTTACATAAAACTGGAATATGCGGATTGTTTGCACTTGACTTTATTCCGTATCGCTCTATCGTTATTTATCTGCAGAAACTTTGATTTATGAATATGCATAAATCTTTCTGTGGCTTTTACTCGAAGAAGATATATAAGTCATGCGATGATTTTAAGAGTCATACGATATAGCGTTCTACAGGCAAGTAGAGTGACCAACTTCCTTTATTTGTTGTAAATCTGGTAAAAATGAGATAATTAGAAATTAGCAAAGATTAGATTTTTATATGTAAATATTTAAATATAGACATATATATGTCATCAATGAGAAACAGTTCAAGCAGACACCGGCAGATGACTTTTAACCATGTCTTTCTCGAAATCGAAAGACTTGAAGATGGGATATAACATCATCTCGTTGAAACAGAATTTACCGCACTCTAGTTTCCCTTCAACATACGTATAAATCTTTCGCCTTTTACTAAAGATTTTCGTGGAGGGGAACATTGGTGAGTTTATATATAAATTTTTGTAGCCTGGTATAAACTGGGTCATAAACGAATTAAAAACAAAGTATTTTATTCTATAAATCTTTTTAATTTGATGAAAATGTTCTTATCCGTGTAGGACATTTAAGTTCTATAGTAAGGCAGTCCCGTGGTATCTTCAGTTTATTTATTGCTACATTATCGATATTCAGTACTTGTTCCTATTATTTACTTGGTCAAAAATATACTAAAGGAGTTTTTTAACGACTAATTGTAGGCATTCTTTTCCATGTGATAATTCTCGTAGATAAAACCATGCAATTATGTTTTCATCGGTGAGGCAATGCCAAAAAGGCGGCAAAGGCAGTGTGTTTATAACTTTATCGTTCGGCGTTCTTGACGCGGAAAAATAGGCGTCTACTGTTCTCGGTGTTAGGAATCTTGCTAGAGTTGTATACGCCCAACGATTCTGTATTAGAATGGAGTTTGGCAGTATTATTCTAAATTTGGACCGACCAACGCACAATCGACTCGCTGGCGGGTAGCGGAGGTGGATGAGATATTTGAGCGATCTGTGGATCGTGGAAGGACGGCAGAGAGCGCCTGACAAGAGATCGAGCTCCACTCGAGCATTCTCGGTGCTGCGATTCGGACGTTATTTTGTCATCGTCATCTATAAATTATCATTATTATAAATAAACAGTGTCACCATGTTGTAAACAAATTCGAATGGATCGAAATACGAGTATACTGGAATGTAGAATGAAAACATTCGAGTATGTAAATGCGCGTACAAACGTCACAAAGTGAGATGCGCCGGATATTCGCCTGGTGGTGAACAATCGAATCAATACGATTATAGTCAATACGTATTTTCGTGAACGTGCGCCGTATTAATTTACGGTCCTACAAAAAAAATTGTTGGCGCGTTAACCACGAAAGAGTGCGCGTATCATATGTATCCGAAAAGACGTACAAACGAACTGATCGACCTTCTGAAAATAAAGTCGGGCAGAATTGAGTCTTTGGCAAAGTGTTGCGGCGGCAGAGTAGACCAGCCGTCGATGGAGACCGAACAGTTCGAAATGTGTAACAGAACGTACAACAATGACAAGGAAACTTTTATATTCGGGAGCTGGAAAAGAAAGAATCGTAGGAGAGTTCCAATTTCGTCGAGGGGAACGACGAATGTCATTTCGGTCAACAGCAGCGACAGCGAAAGGTAATAATATAACGAGTCAATAATAATCATAATAATATTGTAACAATAGAAATAATAAAAATAACCCCTCAACTATGAAAAAATCACCATAGCGATATAACCAAATTATGGTAATGGCTTCATCGAATGTCCAGAAGTATATTTCAATGCGTTCAGGGACGCGCTAAGAAGTAGAATAGAACGCGAAGTAAGGCGTCTTTTGTTTTTTTGTCGAGCGTTCGGTGTCCCTCGAACTCCTGTAAATTTCTCGTAAAGGGCGTGTGCGCTCAAGCGAGGTGGACGTCCGCTCTCGTTGAGCATATAGCAAAGTGGAGATTCTATTCCTGAATAAGCTTGTATGCCCCGTGAGATGTTGGCGATTTGATGTATACGGACTGCGCGCGCGGATTCCTCGAGTCTCGCACCCTCGCGAAATAACCGGACAGGGGCCTTTTGCGAAAATTCCATATGTATATATAAGCGTAAAGAAATTCTAACCTCTCCAGTGTCACGCGCACGGCCCAGCGGTCATTATTCAAAGTGCATATATATAGAATCCCTTTATTCGTGCTCGTATTAAGAGACGAGGGTAACGTCTCGACGTCGAATAATTAACAAGAATCGTTTTATATCCAGCCCACGTACACGTATTCGTGCCAAGATTCAAGAACTTGCGATATTTAAATAATGAAAAAAAGACTTACGTGTAAACAAAAAAACGTCGAATATTTCACTCGTTACAAAAGTTTGGGAATCCCGGCTGGAAAAAAATAGAACATCGATGACAAGTGAACGATGTAAACATATATCTCGTCCCGTGTGAGAAGATTTTCGTGCTATAAGGGATAACCTCGTCGACAACCGGTGTCGAAAGAAAAACAAAAGAGTGATATTTTATTAAATATCTCCAGTATATATAGACATAGGAAGATACAATCGTCCATACAGTTCCATCACCGCGCGGAGTGACCGACTCGCGTTACTTACGCAAAGTTACGCGTGTCTCGTTATATTCCCAGAGGGAAGAAGAGCGATAGAGCGAGAGAGAGAGAGAGAGAGTGAATTTTCTAAAATTAGACGTAACATTTGTGAGCTTTGCCCACAAACTTCGGTCGTGTCGTTTCTCACGTATTTTTCTCTGTCTTTCTCTCGATATCTTTCTTTATGTTGCTTTTTGTTTATTTGTGAATGAAAAATTCTTTACAACAGCGGCACGAGCAAGGGAAACGAAATGAGAAACAAGCCGCAGCAAATAATGATACCCGACAGTCAGAGAAGCTCGACGTATCGTCCGGCGTCGTACGAGTCCTCGTTCTGCGACACTAATACCGAGAGTAGAAGCGTCATGGATCCGTTGCGGGATTCCGTTATTCATCGACAGTCGGAGAACGAGATTCTCGACGAGGACGATCTGTGGTGTCCGAGATGCGGCGGACGTATGACCGAACCGAGAGTTCTCGAGTGCTTGCACCCGATATGCACCCCCTGCGTCGACGAGCTTCTCGATCAAGGTTAATGTTTTTTCTTTCATCTTCGATCATTGTTACCGATATTATTTGAATCTCTTCGAGAACTTGAACTTTTCACTAAAAGTATTGCATACAAATTATTTGTTTATAAAGGGAATTTTTTAAAATTCGATACTATTATTATTATTATTATTGCACAGTAATAACTATTAATTATTAGTTAATTAATAATATTAATATATTAGTAATAATAATTAATAATAATATCTTGTTACTAATAATGAATAATTTTCAATAAATATTGAATTTAATACATATCTGAATATTGAAGTAAATAAATATGATATTATTGATTAACAAAAATTTACAAATTATAATCAATTTTTTGAAACATTTTTTACAGAGCAAGGTGAATGATTTTGGAAATCTATAATTGAAAGATATTCAGACTACGACGTATACTCTTATATGGAAAATGGAAAAAGAAACCTAGGAATGGAAAAAAAGTGAATATATTGGTACGAGGCGAGAAGCAAAGGGGAAACAATGAAATGTTGTTGTACATGGCATCGACGAATGCTCGACAAAAATTACACTACGATGTATATTTGACTTGTAACTATATTTCCGGCGATTAGCGAGGGTGCCGGCGAGAAGCCAGCTGTTACTCGGGACGGATGTTTAGAGACCCGCGCAGCACACACGACACGAGGCTCTGCAACTTTCATGGATGAATACGCTCTGTTCTTTCGAAGCTCGAATCACCGGGAAAGTCATACGGGGGCACGAAAAGCTCTCCCGTCGAGTTAAAACCTCCTTCGTGTGTTTATCTTTTCCACGAAATTGCCGCGTTATGGCCGGATCTCGTTGCTACATGTGTTTCGTACGAAACGAGGAACAAACAAAACAAAGTTCATGAATGTTTTATCGAGCATTGTTTTTTTTGTGTTTTATGTTCGTAGCTTGTTCGGGAAAGTATTGCGAAAATGTCACGGAACAGAGATGGGAATCCTCCCAGCGAGAAGGATCTTCCTACGGCTACGGCGAGGGATGTCCCGTCTGTGATTATCCGCTTCCTCATCCTGGTTCGACGATACCACCGCCTCATTATCCTCTTCAGCATCGACTCGTGATGGATGCCGTTCGTCGACGATTGTCTCATCGAGTTTTATGCTGCGACGTGTGTCCTGAGGAAGTACAGGTGACTTTAGTCTCGTGTGACTAATTTTTATTTTCGTTTTGTTACAGTTTGCACGTTAAAAGACGACAACATGTGAAAATTCCGTTTTTCGAGCTTTTGGGCGAGAAATTCAAATAACACGGGATTACGAATATGATAGTCGTGTTGTACGGGATATTTCCGATTCCACAACCACCATACAAAGTACTTTTGGACGAATACAAAATTTTGAACATACCCCCGCTCCCCCATATTCTCCGGCGGTCCATTTTTTTCCTCCAAGAAGGCTTCAAATGGAGGTTACGGAATCGGAAATTTCCCACGCAGTACGAATATCACATTCTTTATCTTCGATTTTTAGCAATTTGCCATAGATGGAAAGAGTGAAAACGCTTTTTTCCATTTTTTTTTACCGACAAATTCCCAGCTGGCTCGTCGACTTTTAATCAAACAATGATTAATTTACAGGCTTCGGTTCACTGTCCGACTTGCCTGGGAAATTTTTGCTCCTCGTGCGGGAGCAAGCACGAAATAGGCCAGAACGAGAGAGGTATGGGTACGATAGCCCACCACGAAGTACGTCCACTCTGGGAAGCCAAGAGATTTCGACGAACGGCTCTCTGTCTCGAGCATCCGGCTCACGCACTGCGTTTCCATTGCATAGCTTGTCGGCAAGTTACCTGCAGAGAGTGCATGTGGCGTGGTTCTCACAGAGGCCACGCGAGCGAGGGAGCCTCGAGCGCCGGAAGAAGAGCAACGGCAGCTTTGATAACGGCGCTTCAACGTGGGAGAAATCTTCTAAATTCTCTTCTCATCGAATACAACAACGGATCGTTCACGACCGACGAGTCGTCGATCGGAAGACCCGGGAGTACCTACTATACGAGGAACAATAGGTACGGAAAAGTAAGCATTCTCCGAAATTCGTCAGAAGGTTCGAGGTTTCCGATTTACCAAGCCGTTAATTTCCGGCTTCAAGTATTAGAATTTTCAACAAGAAAATTTCACAATAATCCATTAGTTGTTTACACACAAAGATAGAAGTAATAATTCACGGTCTTGTCCCAGAGACCTATAACTAAAATTAATACGATTTTTATCAACGCGTTCATATAATTAACAGCATCATCTTTTTTTCATTATTCAGATATTCCGATGAGTATCCATTGCTCACGTCGGCCGCGGGCTTTCGCAGCAGAACGAACTTGACGTCATACGCTCGTGAAGCTCAGGAAAGAATTCACGAGTTCGCGAGGCTTCAAAAAGCTCGATACTTGCTCGACGCTGTTTCCCTCGGCGAGGAACTTCTCGCCGAGGGTTCGGACGTCGAAATTCTCAGTCTCAGTAGAATAATACTAAAGAGATTACAGATGTTGGAATCGAATTGTACAAACGGTGAGTATTTTGTACGTTCGACGTATAAAAATCGCCAATTTTTCTTTTGTACCTTTGTAAAATTGTAAAACCTCGTTTTTTTTTTTTTTTTTTTTTTAAAGAACACACGAGCCACGACGATCACGAGAAATTCCAGTCGACTTCGAAGCACACGGGTGTCTTTCATTGTTGCACGTTCTGTTCGAGCGGTGGTAAGAAAGAAACTACGTGTGCGTGTCGAGGAAGCATGCCGGGTGGCTACAGAGGCTGCGGTCACGGACATCCGGGACATCCGGGCGTTAATCATTGGTCCTGTTGCGGTTCTACCGATCGTTACGGTTGCTGCTCGCTTATGCAAAAATTGCGTTATCAAGTGATACTTTGACGACGCTTTTGTCATCCGAATCCAATGAATTCTCCTCTGTCGCGCCTCCCTTGTGATATCACACATTAAATCTCTTCGAGCTGAGAAAACTTGTAAACTTTAATCATTACCCATTGTTACATATCTAATCGACGTTAACCTTTTCGAGCCGATTGGTACTCATATGTATCGCCATATCGCCAGTGTTTTGAAAAACCGTCTTGAAAGGGTTATACTATTTTATATAGCTGTGCAATATAAAGGGTGTTAGGCTAACAGATATTTATCGTTAGAGCGTTCGATCGTTAGCTTCTGTCTCAAATTTGTTAACTTTGCGAATTATAATATCTCGGCCATTTTTCATCGTAGGAGAATTTAAACAAAACCCTTTTGTTTGTACTGACGTCAACTATCTAGGTATTTTCTATCTATCAAGACGCTTTTTGCATCTTAATAGTTGCCTATAACCCTGCGTACGAACCCTCGCAGAACAAAGGAGAGTTTTACGACTCGAGAGAGAACAAAATTTATATTCTTTCGGGAATTAATACCCTCTTATCGTACTCCTCTTATCACGATATCGAGTCACTCCTCGTTCTCGTTAGCATCGATCGTCATGGGGTTGACCAACTCGCTCTCGGCGTCTCTCACTTTGCCGATACGGCACAGTTCGTATAGCCGCGGGAGATGTTTTGTGTTCAGTGTGCCGTGTTTGAGTCTGATCATGTGAGCTTTCAGCGAAGTGCTTATCAGATCAGGATGCCCGATTATCGGTGTCCTAATTTCCAAAGGATCCACCCAGAGTGTATCGGCGAGATGGAGGCAAACCTTCGAGAAGAAATTGAAAGGTTGATAAACATAAAGATACTCGAGGATGGAATAAAGAGATCACGGGGTAAAAATCTCGCGAAAACAGTGATTTTTCATCACGCAAAATCGTTTATCGAGTTTGAACGGTAACGGACCTTGCCAAGTACGAAAGAGTGCTGTTTCACTTTATTGGTAAACCAATTATGCGCGTCGTCCATCGCGCAATAATTCCATTCGTACTCGTCGTCATATGGGACAAGGCCTGCCAGAAATACTTCGAGTATGTGGGTGCTGCGATTCGCCAGATCTTCCGGTATTTGCATCAGTCGCGTCACCTACGCAATTTTTCTTTCGTTTCTTGAAAATTGTTACATTACGAATTTATAATTGGGACACCGTGTATAACGCGTACTCACCCTTATTTTCGGCAGTATGGCCCCGGTATCGATGCATTTCAACTCGACCACGGTCGGTACTTCTTTACAGTCCTTCTCGACTATATTTAGTACTTTGACTCGTTGGAAATTATCCAACGATTCTTCGACGACACAGACATCTCCCAATTTAACATTCCAGTGGCATCGCCTGGAATACAAAATTCCTCGTTAGTAAAAATATCATCGGTTTATTAGAATTTGTCCATCGAGAATACCTTTTGCTCTTATCGGCGTAATAAGTCTGTATATTCGATGATATTTTTATATATTCCTTAGCTGAGTATTTCGTCACATTTCCATCGGAACTCGTGTATTCGATCACTCTGGCTGTAAAATGCGTCGCGTTGTGCACGTACGTGACTTTGAAACGAACTCTGTCGCCTCTGAGAACAAATCATTAAATTGTCCCAAAACGAAGCGTGTCGAAGGAAAATAATACTTACACTTTTATCGATGTTATCGGCGTATCGACATCGGCCAATAAACAATGTCTGTACGAGCATGCATTTTCTTTTGGACAACGGCCAAATGCCTTCACGTTATCGCAGATTGGATACATTTTTTTCTGAGCGTCGAGACCATTGACTACTCGCTAAGTTCCCAAAAAAATGGAATATCGGTAATTAAGGTAGATTTTTTTATAAAATTTATCAGTTGATTTCAATTACCATGACTTTATCCATAAAACTCGGGGCTAACTTTCTGCCGCAACGTTCGACGATAGAGACAACACCGTAGAGTTGAACGTCGTTCTTCTCGTCGAAGACAATCGTTACTGCACAATTTCCTTCTCCCTTTGACGATAACGATAACAATGAATAGAAATTTTTCATGTATTTCATACTCAAAATTCTTTTAGTTATGTTTCGTTTTGTAAAAGTATGCGATAAAAGTACCTTTTTCAAATTGTCCATAATAGTCGAGAATCTAAAGTAGAATTGAGTTCTCGAGGGAGTAGTGATCGAATAATGGATCAGCCAATTAACGTCTGTGATATTGAGATCGAGGAGTACCTCGTCGGTGCATATGAGTACAGGATACAATCCTTCTATGTCGGCTCTCCAGCATTCTCGTATACCGTGAATCTCGGTAAATATCATTTCTTCGTGAGCCAGGAGAGTCCTTTGGCTCTTTGAGAATTCTTTATTGAGGTCGCACGCCTCTTTGCTATTGGTGCAAATTATCATTGTTTTAAGTCTGAATCCATGATTCTTCAGATGTTCTGAAAAAGAGAAAAATGAGACGGTCAATTTGGCAGATTAATTTCTTACGACTCGATTTTCTTTATTTACCAATTATTTTCCTGATTTTATTATCGCTGGTATAATAAACCAGCTCTGGCTTTATTCCACCGTATACAGCGGCTTCCATGTAAGATTCGATGCAGATGTAAAGATCAGTCATCCAGTGTTTAGCGAATTTGGCCATATGGGACGACCAGTGACGAGCAACGGCTATAATTTGCATCGGTTGTTCGTCGAAGTTCGTACGTTCTTTTTTGCTGATAATATTGTGCTTCACCAACAATTGCATCAACTATTCAAACATTCGACGATTGATTCAACCGTAAAGTAGAGATTTAAATTGTTTGATCGATGAAATTACCGGCTCGTAATATTTGTTGAGTATAACGTCGATTCCATCGATAATCAGATGCGTAAGGTTGCCAAAGTTGATTAGTTTTCTGTGACCCTCGCTTTGATTTATAAAACGCGTAAGAAACGCCGGTGTTGCTATGAATATCTGACAACCGTTGTATATGTCTGCCTGTTAACGTAGATAAAACGCAAAAGAATTAAAAAAATCACTCTCCAATGTCTTAATTAATCACCGAAGAAGATAGCTCAACAGTTCGATATGAATTCATGATTACATCGCTTTCTCATTATTTTTATTAATTCTTTGGTGTTCTTGCACGAATTATAATATAATACTATCAAAAGAATACAATATATTACCACGAGAGCTCTGTCAGGCCGTCCGTTCCATCCGGCAACGCATCGTATGTCACTGTAGGCTTCTAGTAACTTAGCGCAAAGCGTTCTAATGTTCAGAACGTCCGATGTCGAAGAGCACAGGATTAGTATCGCTGGATTATTGCCTTCGGGCACCTGATAGGAATTACAATAATATTTACGTGACGCATAGTTATGAATTCTTGAAAAAATTAAAAACTAAAAAGATATATACCGTTTTCGAGGACGCTATGGAACTGACAACGGGCAAAACATATCCGATTGTTTTACCACAACGAGGCGGTCCTACTGCAAGGACATTGAATCCTTTGCTAATCGCAGACCACATGTACGATTGTATTCTTCTCAGAGCGATTATGTTCATTTTTCTGAGTACCACATGAATTTGTCGAGTAAATCGTGCATCTTCGACACAAGCGATAGGATCGCAGTGAATAGGAGAGTCGACCAATATCTGTTGACAATCTTCGCCTACGTAGCGTATCATTTGGCCCTGTCCAGTCTTTGTTGAAACACGCTGCGTCGTTTTGCTTTCTTCCTTGATTTTGCCATTTTCAATTGTTAGTCGATGTTTTCTAGGAGGATCGAGACTGAAAGCTGTGAAACCGACAATGATACCGCCATCTACGGAGCTAATAGTTCTTGTCTCATTACGATTTTGTCCTTCTACCAGCGATAACAAATCTGTGGTAAAAATTTTATTAGCGAGAAACATATTTCAACAGATTTTGAAGATTTTTTCGAAAATAATCATAATTCGACCCAAATCTTGAAACCTTTGCTCATGTAAATCGCGCATTCGTTAGAAACCAATATTTCGCTTAGAGAAACAATTTCGTCGTTCAGAATTAGATACATCTCTCCGTACTTTTCATCCTCGTCGCCCGTGGCGAGATAGTCGAAGTAAAGCTTGCTAGAAGCCGAGATACAATTTCTAGTGATTTCGATAGCTTTGTCGCTCCATTTTCTCGTCACCCTGGAAAATATAATTGAATTTTTGTGAGGGAAGGTTCATTTTCTCAGATTATTTTGAAGCGTGTTGGATAAAGAAAGTTGCGTACTCTATGTTAACTCCGGAAATTTCCGATTTGCGTGTAGCGGGTAATAAATTGTAGAGGCCAATGGTAATTGTTAAATACTCGTTAAGTATTAGGGTCTTTGGGATAACTGTGAAGTCTCTTTTATAAGCTTTAACCGCATAGCCATGATCGACGAGTAAAACATCGTATTCCAATGTTTTTTCATTCATACATCCCAGTATCCCTCGAACCCACCATGCAGGCAATTCTAGCTCTTTTTCCACCCTATTGTGCATTATCACTACCTACGTACAACGTCGAGAAGCAAACAATTATTAATGCACTCGTATCGCAGATTTATCATAAACATCTTACATCTCCCATCCTTGGCTCAGCCACATAGATTTTTGTTCTCCGCCTTTTCTTCATCTGAACGCGTAAACGACACCCGATTTCGTTGAGTCTTTCGGTGTAATTTTCTTCGTTATATACTTTCATATAACGGGGATTCAATACGTTCGTCACTTTAATCGCGACTGCTGTAGCTGGAATTTCTCTCGTAGGACCTGATTATCGATCAATATAATTTGTTTATTTATTTCGTTTCATGCTTAGTACAAAAAGGAGACAAATACATTATGCAGGGGTATCGAAGGGTACACTCATTCAAAATATTAGACGAGCTTCGTGAAGACGGGAGACAAAGGAAAAAAACTTTACTACGGTCATTGTTATTCTCGATGAGAAGGCTTAGGAATTTTTGTTCATAAAAGAAAGTTTATACGCAGTGACATATTCACGTACGATATAAAATATCTCGGTATTGTAAAATTTAATTATTGAGATCTAAAATGCATCTGGTATAACAATATACAAGAGGGATCGAATGAAACTATTACTGTCCTTGCTTACCCATTGTTCTTCAAATCCGTGACGTTCGGTTGCAAAAGCGAAAATTCTTCTGCGAATCTTATACTTAGTATGTAATCTTCTGTATCCGTACATATATTTAGAATTTTATATTATCAATATAAAAGTCAATTTTATATACATTTATATGTATATCAAATTTTATATATATATATATATATATATATAGATATATAAAGTGTTATGTCAGCGGAGGTGCCGGCTCGTTAGCCGGTTCCGCTCGTCGCGCTTTACGTTAAGACTTCCCCCACTGTACGGTACTACTCCGCATGCGCGTAACTGTACAAAGCATGGGGAAGCACGCGGCTCCGAATCTACGCTGACGGTCGACCGAATTCTCGCACTAGGATCGAGTAGGGACATTCGTTGGTATCGACGAGCTCTGATATATCGCGTTAGGCTTTTTAGTACGGCAGTAACAGCTTATTTGTATGTCAGTATATATGGTTATATTGCCGGAAGTAATGGGTGCATACGCGAGCAGACCACTTCCGGTTTGCAGTTCCGTACCGGTCCGTCGTGTCGTTGATGTCTTTCCCCCCCTCAATCCGTCGGCCGCGCGTTTCCCCGTCGAATAAAATTTGAAATCAGCTGTTGTACAATTATCAGCTCGATCTCACGCGAGTACAACGAACACGCGTTTTCGTTTTTCTCTTCGCGTTTTGTTTAATCGTCGCGTGATACCGTGATATCGCCCAATTATCGTTGTCCCTTTCGACTTAACCTTCAAAAATATCCCGTGTTATTCGAAAATTTTGATTGTAAACAACGCGAGTTCGTCGCGATAATGTTTCGTATTGATGCTCATAAGCTGTTCGGTAATTTATATTCCCGTTGTATTATAAAAATACCTTCGATACATCTCTCGAGATCGCAAAAGGCAAGATTTTCTTTATTCATTAACGTAAATAATGAAAAAAGTGAGGTTAAAGTGTTAGGTTATAACAGCGAGCTCATTTTTTTATGCTCTGTCTCGCTTTAACCTTATGTAATTTTCTTTTTCCAGAACGACTTACGATATTACTACCGGTCCTATTTTTTAAATATATCCTCGCAATTTACAATCCAATTATTAATGATTATATCCAAAAAATTTTGTTCCACAGATTCTCATCATTTGTCTAACCAGCGGAACATTACTCCTAGGAGGATTGTCACAATTTTTAAAGCGCAGACGACGTCCACCCTATTCCTCAGTACGCAGACAACTCAGAGACACTCGACAGCGAATTCTCAATGCAAAATCCTCAAATTTTGGTAAAGCGTCATTCTTCTCTCTCAATTTCTCGAATTTCTATACAACGCTTAGCTATCGTACAACATTGAAACTCTTTTAGATAACGTGTCTCAAGTTTCCTGGGCCAGAAGAAGCGAGGCGAGTACTCGCAGTCATATGAGTGATCGCGCCTCTTTAATCTCTTCCGTTCCTGGAGGTCCGGACGGCGATGTTCGTCTCACCCCTCAGCAATACGGCATGTTGGGTGAGTCCTACGACAATAAATTTTCTTAATAAAACACGAGCAATTATCGAGAGAGAGAGAGCGAGAGAGAGACGAAGATTCGACGCAAGACTATGTCTTACATAACGCGGGATGGATATTGGAACTACAGGTCGAAGTAACGTATCTACTCGTTATACACAACATATATATTTACATTATAATCTACCATTGCTCTAATAATTTTTATTTCGCAACGATAGAGCTAAATTCTGCGAAAAAAAAAAATGGTAATCTCAAACTCTGGAATACCGTTGCAATTATTTATTTTCTTTTTCAATTTTAATGAGGTACAGCATCATCGAGAAGCACAGGGTACAGATTTTTCGATATACTTACAGATACTTGTCGTTTTCCTTTTCTTTTTTTTCTTTGTAGCATGTTGTTTTTATTTATTCCTTCAATGTCGACACAGAGAAATCTGCAATTTGCTTAAATATGTTTTTTTTTTCGAGGGAGCGGGTAGGCGTTAGTTTCGATAAATTTATCATCTTTACATCTCAAACTCCGTCAATTATACAGTACAGTTTCTTGTTTTTTTCTTCGTTTCTCCAGAGAAAAGTATTTCTCATTGTCAGCTAAAAATTCTTAGACAAAAAGGTTTTTTCTTTCTCAAATAGCTCTCTTTCTATCTCTCCCACTCTCTCTCACCCTCTAGTATTGCCCGCTTCATCCGCCAACTCTACATTTATTACTCTATATCGATAAATAATCATGCAACACAATCCCAACGATAAACTTGTGGTAATACAGAGTTAAGGAAACAAAAAATACGATAATTTCGAAACGAATGATAAAAACAAAAAAAAAATCAACAAAAAGAAACAAAAAATCGTTTCGATCTCGATTATACCACATTTAGCATTTACCACGATTAACACGAAGTAAGTCTTCTCTTGATATGAAACGAAATCCCTCGAATATCTTTCCGTCCGTCTCTCCGCCTCATTAATTAATTCTAAGATCTATTACAATACGTAATACGATTAAAATAACGTAGAAATTGTACTGCGATGATTAACGTCGTAGAAAAAAAACCATTAAATAATAATAATTAATAATAATAATAATAATAATAATAATAATAACAAGTAAATATCTATCACGATTCTTCAACTGCATCGTATTATATACATATCAACCAAGTCGAGATAAAAGCACTTCTGCTTTGTTTCTTTTTTTTCGTCAAAATTTCGCGTGATTTTCTTCTCCATGTGTTGAGTTAATTATTTCTTTTTTTTTTTTCTCACGTTTCACTCTGTTTTTTCTCACATGGTAAATCGTCGAATTTCTCTCTCTCTCGTCGTCTTCTTCTTCTTCTTCTTCTTCTCTTCCTATTCGAGTACTCTTCTTATACGCTATTCTTACAAACCTTATCAAACTTTAAAAATTATACTGCATTCTCAAAAATATAGCCGCATAGCTGCCGCTTCAGTTCGCTTCGTAACTACAACTCTCTTTCTCCCTCGTTTGTATTTTTCTTCTTTTTTCTTCATTTTCTATCCTTCATCATTTTATCTCGTCGCCCAAAGTAATATCTATTTTTATCATCTTTGCATCTATTGTTTTTTTTTGTTTTTGTTTTTTTCTACGGAGGTAAACACGTCCGAGATTCGGAAACGAGGGAATACAATTTTGTTTTCTTCTTCGTTTCTTCATCCGCCAATTTTTCGTTAAATATTGTGCCAAAGAGAAAAATTTCGCGGTCTTAACGATTCGAAGAAAAAGGCTTTTTCGAAAGCTCGAAGGGGGCTTCGGAGAGAGATTTTGTGGCTCTCGAAACAAGTTTGGGTTTAGCGACGAATCCTCGACAAGACGGAATGTAGTATTGTTCTTCATAGTTTCGCATCGTGAAACGTTGAATTGCATCTTTCACAAATTTCATTCTCTTTTCTTTTCATTTTTTCTTTGTTTTTTTTTTGTTGTTGTTTTTTTTATGGACATCTATCCTTCGGCCCTGCTTGTACTTAACATTGAGTAAGACTAGCTCGTAAATTTATAGAATCCCTCTTATATAGTACCTAAATATAGTATATATATATATCAATTCATATATATATACATATATATATAATATATAATATAATATATTAAATATCAAGGTTTTTGTTTTTTTGAAAGGCAAGCAATATGTCCAGAACGACGATTGGAATTATTCAAGTGTTTTTTTTTTTTCGTTTTTTTCTTCTTCTTTTTCTCTTCTATTATCGAGAATCGTTTGTCTCAGCAGCCTCTCTCGCGCATAGCCGGAAAAAAGTGAGAATTCTTCATTACTCGATTACTTACTACATTATAGGCTGTACACGTATCTGCGAGCGATAATTAATTAATTTCTCATTTGCTTCGAATTTTTCCTTCCCTACTCGTTCTTCTCTTTTCCTATTTTCTTTGTTTTTTTTTATCTTCTTTTTCGTCACATCGCTCTGTCCTGTGTGTTTACTGGATCCAATCGAGGGATGGAAATATCCTAAGATTATTTTTTTTTCTGTGTCTGTTTTTTTTTTGGTTAATCATTTTTCAAAATTTCGTTATCGCTTTTCTTTCTTTGTTTTTTTTATAGCGTTATTACTATGCCAATTTAGAGGATCTAGGCGACGAAGAGGGGGAAAGTTACCCAATGACGTCGAGGATTCACGTGATTCGATAAAAGGCGACGATCGATATTGTGATTATCGCGACGAGACTTGACTTGATCGGTGAGAGATTTGCCCCTGATGACGTACCGTCGATCTTGTTCTTCAACGAGAGAGGTCCACCGTCGTCGTTTTGCATATTCGACGTGTCGGATTTGCGAGGCGGGACGATCAGATTCTCGTCTACTTCCGGTGTCGGCTCGTCCGGACCGTAAGTCTCCTCGACGCTTATGTACTCCGGCTGTTTCGTCGTCTTCTTCCTCTTCATCGTTGTCGTCGGTAACATCGCCTCGGTACTCGGTGGCGGCATCGTCGTTGGCACGATACTCATGTTACTCAAGTAATATATCGGACCAAACTCGTATTTGAGATCGAGCATCGTTTCCTCACGACATACACCACCGATCGTTCGCGATCTTCTCTCACCGTCCTCGTACAGAGAGATCAAAGCACCCGTGTAAGGCACTTCCATGTCGGTGTAATTCGCACGTAGCGTTACGTTCACCGCAGTTCCGGGATCGAGACGTATCTCTACACTGTTGGTAGAGAAGAAACAAAAATTGGGGTAATTGTTAGAATTTCGTTTGGTTGGATCGTTGAGATTTTCTTATTTTTCTACGCTCCGGTTTACTACGGATTTTTTTTCGCTAGTGGGATTTTCCTGGTCGCTTTGTTTTTTTCGGTAGAATTTCCGAGTCTTCTATCAAACTTAACCAGATGAAATTTTGTTCAATGTTCGAAGAGG